>JAZAYU010001001.1:47782-105282 GCA_038501625.1 Corbicula japonica
ATTTAGAAAGCTTAATATAGACGATTTTGATCCTGAGAATTTCAAAGATGATACGGTAGAGGGCGAAGAGCAAGGACCAAATGAATCTGAAGTAAACGCATTCCTCGCTCAATATCCTTTTTATGATAAACTTGCAATCATGTTATAAACAGAATATTTTTTTATCTTTATTTTGATATTCATTTAAATGAGCATGATATGATGACTGTAAATATATAATGAGTGTTTTGTTTATCATTTCCTTTTAAAAGTTGCAAAAATTAAATCAAATTTATCTTTGTTTGGTTAGATCATTAAGGCCATAATTATTCACACCATTGTATTGTTCCCTGGGAAAAGGCATACATGTACCTGTGATGTAACTTAAATTTATTATAAAAAATATGGTTGACTAATATCTGAGATGATACCATTTTTATTTAAGGCTATGTTAAACCCTTAAAGTGCTGAGCACAGTATTTGTCACATTTGTATTCACATAGCATCCTGCACTCTTTATAGACAAATCAGGGTCTACACTGATTGTCATACACAAACGAGTACAAAAGAAATATAATGGATTAAAGTCCATTGTCCCATTTATCACCAAGGAAGTAGAGTTTAGACTTTTATTTTTGTATAATCAAATTTTTTTTATTATTTAAGTGTTCAGGCATTCTTTTTGCAATCTCATTAAATTTGACATGTACTGATATGAATTTATAACTTTTAATATTGCCAGACCAACACAATAAATACAGGCCTGCCAAAACTTCTTCATTAAAAATCCGGAGATTTTGTCTGAATATGTCAATGATGATGACGACGACGATGATGATGATGTTGTTGTTGTTTAAATGTTTTGTTTCTGCTGTTCACTATGACTGTGACTGAACAAAATGGTGATAATGATGATGATGATTTTCTGATAGTTTTCTTTGTAATTATATTCTTCTAAAATTTTATAAATGATTTTTGCCGATTTTGTTAGAAATGGTTGAAGAACATGTTTTAAAATGACTTTTGTCTATTTTTATCATTCATTTTTTAACTGTTAAGACCTGTTTTTTTGACAATATTAGAATGAACATGCAGTGAAAAAGATAAAGGCAGGTGAAACATCGAGGCCCTTGTTTAGTTTATGACACGCGGTTATTGTATAGTTGTGCCAGAGGCATTGAAACTGCACGTAACTGACCACGACCTCGTTATCTCGTTATCTAGTAATAAACAGGAAATGTGCGACTGCAGTAGAATAACTTACGTTTATTGTACAACTTTTAAATTAGGTTTAATTAATCTATATTTTTTGCAATTTCATAGAAATCCGGAGATTTTGACTATAAATCCGGAGATCCGGAGAAGTAACTTAAAATCCTGAGATTCCGGACAAAATCCGGAGATTTGGCAGGCCTGTAAATAATCTGCAAAATAAGTAAAAGGGACAACACATGTAATTTCAAATAAATGTCAAAAGATACAAGTTGGTCTGTAAATAATTTATTGAATTCAGATAACTAACAGTGAGTTAGTTTAATGTGTTTGCTACTTGTTTTATATAAAGGTTTGCAGAGAAATAATGTTCTTATATTATTGTTTAAAATATTAAAGAATGTTCATTAAAATACAAAAAAATCTATTATAGATCCTAAGGCCTCTATCCAGTAGATGCCAATAACCTGTTAATCTGTCATGGTCACATTTGGTTACACTTGGTAGGATCTGTGATAATGTTGTTTTATGACAGGAAACCCCTAGTCTTAAACCTGTTAGGTACCTGTGTAGTAATTTTTTCTTTAGAGCCAAGTTAAAAGTTTTTAAAAATCTGAAAATTAAAATTGAAAACAAACCAAAAATTTCAATGATTTTTTTTAAATAGAAATTTGAGAGTTAAATAAAATTATATTATTTGAATTGGTATTTTATATTAATGATTTGTCTATTTATTTTAGTTAAATATTAAAGTGTAATCTGATATGATTTAGAAAAGACTCAGACCAGCATATAAATCTTCCAAGTAAAATCATTGTCATTCTGCTCACCAATCATTCTATAAAATCTACAAACAACACTTTGATGTTTCAGCATATTACTGATCATCATATATAAAAAGACAGCCAATTCAAATAGACTGTCTGTTGTCAACACCAACAGTTTTAAAAGATAATTTTATTAAATTAATTTTCAAGTATAACTTTTAATATGTCATAGAAATAAATCAAATCATGAAATACTGATTACATTTCAAATGTTAATATCTTTAACATGTTTAAGGCTATGTTGATTTTCTATATTCAAATATTTGTTAGTTATTTAATAAACAATAAGACAGTACTTTTTAAACTAAAATTGTAAATGATAAATTATAATTAAACATCAAAAGTTTTCAAAGTATGCATTTTAAAGGCTGTTCAGCTGCATATCGTCAGTGATTTTCCAAAATCTCTTAGCTAATTTGTTTGGCCAGAATCATTTTTTTTAGGAGAAACAAAAAAAGGTTTCTGGCAAAATCACGTACCTACAAAACATAAAAACCCGCCATAAAAAGATGTACTGCCAAAATCTTGTAACTCATTTAAAGCAAACTAAAACCCTAAAACATAGATTTACTGTGTATTTGAAATATTCGGCATTCGTCTGGATAAAGCTTATTCACCCACACAGCCTGTACTTGTTCAGTAAGCAAGTAGAAGCTTTTTATTTTTAATTATAATGCAACAATGCAACAAATCTTATTTTTAACAAAACTTTTACTCAAATAGGTTATTAAATGATTATATAATTATCTATAAATATGCAAAATCTAATGAAAATTACTTATGGTTCTGTAGATCTATTTAATTAGAGAAAGAAAACAGTTTTTGGCCCGTTTTAGATATCATTAAAATTCACCGACTGTTACGCTTTTTTGACTGACAGTTATTTTCAGCCAATGGAGCTACGAGTTTTAGGTCACATTACTTTTCTAGGGGTTCCTATTGGCGTAGAACAACGAGATTTTGACAGAATATGCGGGGTTACATCAACGTGAGAAAGAGTTAAGAAAAAAATATTGGCAAAATCTCGTAGCAAATTAGTTACGAGATTTTGGAAAAACACTGACGATATATGGTCCATAGTTTGACAAAATATTGGTTGTGACTGTAGTTAAATGCAAATAGCAGAATTTGCTAAATATTTTAAGAAGGAATTTTAGGACTAAGTTGATCTAAATAAATGAAAAATAAAATATAAAGAAATACAGTCATAGATGTGTTGAGCTATTCAATAATAAATAACATCAAGTTTGATAAGCCTAATACAAGATAATCATAAATATTTATTAATTAAAATCAACACCAATCCTGTCAATTATTGAATTAAAAGTAATAAAGTGTTGATTAACTTACTCTGCACAACTACACTTATCACACACTGTCACTAGGGTACTAGGTGTTGATGAGATTAAAATACCTGTGAAAATTATATACAAAATATTGGGGGAGAACTGTCTGCATAATTTCATTTTGGGGGAGAACTGTCAGGAGAGGAAACAGTTTGGGGAGAACAGTCAGGATGAGGAACTGGTTTGGGGGAGAATAGTCTGGCATTCGAAGAATTTCAGCAGGAGAACAGCATTCTCTAGTATCGCAGTACAACTTGTAACAAGTGATACTCTTCTGGACATAGAAATAAATAACAAACTAACATTCAAGTAACAGTTTGAATTATTTTCAATGCTGCTTTTGAAATATATATTTAATGTACTTACCATTTATGTTGATATTTCACACTTTTGTTTGAAAAAAAATGCAACTCCCCTACGAGAAACTCGACAGTTGAACTGCTGGTAGGTGGCGTTTATTTTGCTCCTTTTGAAAATTAGGATATACCGCGATACTAGAGAACCCGCCATATTAGCCAAAACAACTATTAATATTGAAGTACAAACTACAAAATTTGAAGCAGCTTTATTTACAGCATTGCAAGCTAACAAGACCATGTAAAGAAACTAATACGTTGGGATGAAACTGCAACACAGACATGAAGTGACTTGTCTTGTGGAATTTAGGAAATTTTGTCATTCTTTCAAAATTTGACTTGCTCAAAATGACCCTAAAACCATTAGGTTACAGGTTGAGATGGGCTAGAGGAGCTTCAGGCTAATTTTTATTCCTCAGCCATGCTCACGGTTGTTGCTGTGTAGAAAAAAATTGTTACAATAATGTTTTTATACTCTTACTTTTTACCAAAGATGCAGTTTTACAATGCCTTAACAATGATCACAAGTAAAAACCAAGATGCTCTAGAAGTGATTTTAAAGAACCCACCACTTGGTGCTAAAAGCCAGGCTGTGAAGGTAGGTCACTCTTTTATCCATCATTGAGCACAGGTATCTATAATAATGATGTAACATCCAAGCATGATGTGTTCACCTCAGCCTAACTGTCACTGAATTGCAGTCATGCAATAAATATCATTAAATTTATCTGGTGTTACAGTTACAGTCATTTACTATTTCAGTTGATTATGATTATAACAAGGACAGAACATGTGGTCAGAAATAGAATACCAACCAACAACATACAAATTACAATTTTGTAATCAGCTTATATATTAAATATATGGGAACTGGTACCTGATTTCTGCTTAAATTCATTGTTATATGAAGACCCTTTGCTGCTATATTTCTTTAACTTACTGTGTCACTGCACAGCTAGAGAAATATTTATTTTGTACCTTGTCCAGGACTGTCTGGGTGGAAATTTCAGCAAGTCCCACTTTCTTGCATGTATGCAAAAACTGATAGACAATCTGTTCATTTTTTGACGAATGTCTCTGAATGGCCTGTATTGACAGCATGTAAATCCAATTGTAGTTTATGTGACAAAATAAGGCTGGCAATGTCCACAAATGTGTCTACATTCAAACTAACCATAGCAGAAATGAAACATCGTATCTGTCAAGTTTGATAACAAACCAGAATGCCCAGCATTTGAGAGTTTTAGTACTGAAGTTCGTGATTAAAAATAATTGTTTTGCCAATTCCACTCCAATCTGCTCATGATCCACATAAAACTGGTAACAACTCTGATTCCATTCCAATTCCAATCCAATATTACACTTTGATTGCACTCCAACATTCAGTCCTGATGATGCTCTCAAATTTCAAAAGGGTCTTTGCACTCCACTTCTTTTCTGCGATTCCATTTTTTATGCCCCCGCCATATAATGGCGGAAGGGCATATAGTTTTCACCCTGTCCGTGTGTCAGTATGTCAGTGTGTGTGTGTATGTTCGAAAATCGTGTCCGCTCTGTAACTTTGTTATTTCTTATTGGATTTTAAAGTAACTTGGTATAAATGTTCACCATATCAAGACGGTTTGTCGCGTACCATACAAATGCCTGTAAGGCCAAGGTCAAGGTCACTGTTACTAAAAATATAATTTTCTTGTCCAGGCTGTAACTTCGTTATGAATGGAGTGATTTCAAAATAACTTGGCACAAATGTTTGCCATGACAAGACGGTGTGTCGCGTACAATACCCAAACCTGTAGGTCCAAGGTCAAGGTCACTGTTACTAAAAATAAAATTGTGTCCACTCTTTAATTTTTCACTATTTTTTCACTTTTCCAGCCATTTTTTTTAAAGCAGCCTTATACGGATTATTATTGACTGCATTCCATTTCCAGTCTAATTTGCTCTGATTGTGCTCCTACCAAGATTGATTTGCAGTCCTCTCTGCTAGCGCTTAATTGCATGAATTTCAGTTCTGTATGGAGCTTTAACTTCAAATACATGTATTGAGCCAAAATAGCAAGGTCTACTTTCTACCTTTGAATTGCATGACAAAATCTTTACTTAACTTGGTCAGAATGTTTTAGAGCTCATAACATACAAGGCTATAACTTGACTTGCAAATCAGGGAGAAGTTTTGTCATAATTTTACTGAAATATGGAAAAGTTTGCAGTCAACAGCAAAATAGTCTATGTAAAATTACTTCTCCCATAGCTCAAAGAAGGGAGAATATAGGTCACTTTTGGGGGACCACTTCCCCCAAGTCTCCCTCTAGTGAGAGCTCTGACATATCAGATTCTGAATCTTCTGTTTTTGTGTTGTTTTGATGTTTGATTTGTGTTTCTTTTTAGGATAAAGCAGTGAATTTGGCAATTAGAGTGCTCACCACATTTAAGTCATCAGAAATCGACGCAGCAGTGAAAGCACTGGATAGTAAACTTCTAGATGTTCTCATGAAATACATCTACCGGGGGTTCGAGTTTCCTCAGGAGAACAGTAGTGCTTCACTCCTAACATGGCATGAAAAGGTATTGTATTTGTGCAGATATTTCTGAATTTTTATCCCTTTACTCCATACATGTATTTATGCCTTTCCTCAAATGAATGACTAGTTAAGATCAAGATCAGCCAGCACATCTGCGCTGTCTGATCTGGATCTATAATGTTTGCTTCCTAGTCAGAAATAACCCAATGAATCTAAAAGGAAACAGTTTAGATCCTGATCAGATTTCATGAATGGGATGGCTGATCTCGATCTAAACTTTTTGCCAAGGCAATAAAAGCCTCATCAATGAATTAAAGGGTTAATGTTGTTTTTGAGGGATTTGTATGGGGTCTTTTAAGCAAATATAGTCAGCTACAATAGTGCAGAGTATTTCTTTATAGTAAATACTACAGTTTTCTTCCTTTCTCAGTTGTTGTGGCCAATGCTTCCTCATTGAGTCATCATGAATGAAGTGTGAATGTGTTACTGCTATGTTAGAAACTAGAAACATGAATGGAATAAGTTATTCAGACACTAATTTCTTATGCTGCCGAAATTAAATTTTATGTTAGCATTGTCTTTTTATTTTTTTATATGTCAACTTTATATCATTATTATTGTCAATGATTTTTTTACAGGTCGTTGCGGAAGGAGGTCCCGGATGCATTGTGAGAGTTCTGACTGACAGAAAACGGGTTTAAATGTGTTCCATTCCATCAGATCATGTAACTTTTAAACATAGTACATGTACAATTATTTCAACTTGTACATGTTACTTACTGAGCTTGTGTAGATAAACTCAAAGTTTGATGTAAAAAGGAAGTTGTAATAGGGAATTATGAAATGTTTTAAAATTCTCGTTTAGAAAATATATACATGAAATTCTGTAGTTTGAAAGCCCAGTAAGTTTATTTAATGAGTTTTAGCATTTAGTGAGTGAACAAATCATTAAGCCAAGCAACTTAACAAATTGGTTAACCCTTTACTTCATACAAACAGGTTTTATTTTATATACATTGTACTACTCAAAATTTGATAAGGATCTCTTATAAGATTGTGGTAAGATTGAAACGTTAAAATATTTGCTGTGATTCTGAAAATTTGTAATATCTATTGGAAAGGTCAGGTATGCTATTAGAATGATCAACATGTATCAAAATATAATCACTTATCCTTGGTTTAGAGAGATATTTAAGAAATAAAAAGTGATCCCTATTAAATTTTGAGTAGTATATGTAACAGTGTAGATCAAGATTGGCAAGCACATCTTGTCAGAATCTGAATTGTTCGCTTGTTGGTCATAAATACCAAGATGAATATAAAACTGAATACAGGGTCAGATGAAAGATTTCCAGATAGGGGGGTTTGTTTTGGGACAGTCTTAGGGTTTGTTTGTGATAATAACTTTTTGACTGAAATCCCCATGAAAATAAAACATTGCTGCCCAAAATGGGGGATTGAGAAACCTTTCTGAACCCCTCTAAATCTGACCCTGGAATAGTGTAGATCCTGATTAGATGGCACAGATATGCTTGCTGATCTGGATCTTGACTGCTCACTCATGTGATAGAGGGTTAATTCTATGTGGCATCATACCTTGCTTATTTGTTATAGTGTTTTTTTAATAGAAATAAGCAATGATTTATTGAGAATTTGGGTCAGTACAGAAAAGTCTTTTTGGAAATATTTCTTTGTAAAGATTAACATCAAGGAGTGCTATTCATGCATTTTTATGACAGTGTCATAAATTCATGATAAATTACTGTCTGCATTGCTGTAATTTGTTATTTGTATATTATGAGCAAATTTAAATACATTGTATTAATTTTATAGACAATAAAATAAAACATGGTTACGTTTGTTCATTTATTTTGTATACCTGTGGAACGTAGAATGTTGGATTGGAGATCCATTTTTTCAGACCAAGATGTCATTTCAGATCTCCGGATCACATTCTTATGTCTCACTCTGGAATGTTGCCAATATATATTAGATAATACACCCATATAAAAAATATAAGTATAGTATAATAGCCCTGGCTGTCTGATCAATCAGAAATGGGTAGACTTACAACAAACTTGGTTGGTGAGTAGATTACCCTTATGGTATTTAGGGTCAAAAAGTCAATGTCATGGTAAATACATTAACATTGGTTACAGACCAACAACTGAAAAACAGTTTGACAAAGAGTGGCCATAATTGGTTTACAGATCAATGATTCCCCAAATAATGTTGGAGCCACACTCGCTTCATTGAAAATTCCAATTGATAACCTAAGAACAAATATACCAACAATTGCAAAATTGTTCAGGACAATATTTGCTTTGATGACCCCTGTTGTTTTGAGCATCAAAAGATCACTGTCTGTTACCTTCAAATATTTACATTCCTATTGATGTCTTTGTTTAAAAAAATTCGGTTCATTTTGCATGAACCGCATGACTCGTAATGACGTCAGTAACGTCATGGCTGTTACTATTGAAAACTCCCACGTATTACTCCCCCTTATCACTTAATACTAATTTTTGAAAGCGTTCAACTTAAGTTTATTTCAAGAAAAAAATGAATAAAATGTAAATATAAGTAATGATTCTTATTTTGGTGCAGTTCATGCAGATTGGACGTGCACGCGAGAGCTGGCAAATTTACCATAAAGCGCTAGCGCGCTTTATGGATTTGCCAGCTCTCGCGTGCACGTCCAATCTGCATGAACCGCACCAAAATAAGAATCATTCCTTAAATGAAAATACAGGTATGGTTCGATCAGTAATTAAGGAATTGTTTGACCTTGAACATTCTTTTAAATAATTTCATTTCCAATTGGTTACTGAATAACTGTTAGACCTGTGGTAAGAAGATTTTTTGTCAGTGGATAGCCCCAATTTTGCCATCAATTACATGTATTAAATAACAGAGGCATGAATGTATGTGCCCTACATAGTGATGCTTTTGTTTTTAATTTATTGTATTTAACAACATGCCTAACTAAAGTGAGTTTTTCTCAATCACAGCAAAAGTTGGTTTTATGCCATTAAGGTAAAATGGCAGATTGCAGACCTATTATAATTCATTATCCTTCTTTAGTATTAAGAACCAAAGGCTTAGGGATATCTGCTGTATAGGTGATACATTTTTGTCCAGCAGCATCTGTCAGGCCTCAGTGTTCATAAAGATGATAAGTGGCATTTTCATTGGTATATTATTCAACTTGTTCAGAATGTTTGTCTTGATCACATATAATGACAGACATCATTTTACACAATGATTTTACAATAATATACCAGACAAGTTTGGAAACTTGAGTTGTCTGTGATAAATCTAGGTCAAATTACCTTGTCAAGAATCCTTGTTAGCTTGCGATAGTTTACATTTGTCCATTCATCAGGATGCAAGTCAGAAACATGAGCATCTGGGATCACAATGAAAAAAAAAACGCAGTTTGACAAATGAAAGAAATACTGTGTTCCAGAAGAGAGAAAACTTTTCCCGATGAAAACAAGATGTTTTTGTTAAATGTGCATGTTCTTCCCAACTACCCCATGATCAGGAAACCAAGCTGGGTCATCCATTATGTTACCATGATAGTAACATTTTTGGCAACATCCCAAAAACTCACAATGTTGTCATTAATTTTAAATTGTTACAAACATTTTGCAGTGAATGGCTGAATTAAGAACAAAAGCAACAAATAGTTAATAACTTTAATAAATATTTTCTGGATCAAGCTATACAACATGTAAAATGACAGATGCTGGTGTGATAATGCATGTGTTGATTGTATTCCTTGCTCACTCTTGAACATACATGTAGCAACAAGCAATAGTTTAAATTCAGCATTTTACCACACTTAGCAGTTGAAATGCAGTTAACATTACATTCTGATAAATAACAAATGTGTTGCACATAGCTATAAATCATTGAGAGAAAAAAGCAATGTTACAGGTTACTTTTTTACATTATGCAGCTCATTACCGGTATGTTGTAGTGTATACCCATGGTGTGGGTTTGAAGTAACTTCAGATATAAAACCTCTTGCCAAACACAGTTGTAAGACCTGCATCACTACTCTAAGAAACACAACAGAAAATCAAAACTTATAATCAGATGATCATTGTGTGATGTTAAATATAATTGAAATATATAGTCATTTACTTGGCACAGACAGAAAAATGCACTGCAACAGAAAGGATTTGGAAAGGAAATGAGGCTTAAGGTAATTTTTGGGGCAGTAAATACTAAGCTGGTATGCAAGAATATTGACCTTAACATCAATTAAAATGTATACACTTACTAAAAAGTTAAGTTCCCGGTTTTTTATGAAAATATAAGCAAGTAATTATATGAAATTAGATGAGTAATTAGTTAAATAACTATGCAGAATAATATTAGCACATGAACTGTGAGACATTTAAAACATTATTTTGGCCACGGAATATTATGATTATCACAACGGATATGAAAAGCAGAAACTATTGGTCATGAAGCCAAACCAATTGGGTTAAGAATCAAATTGAAGATAAATATATAAATTATATATAAATTGTGAGAAAGAAGTAAATAAGTTATGGAATGGTTCAGAGTCAAAGATGTTGCATATTAACATAAATGCCTTTCCCACTGTATTTAAATAGGAAGATTACTTAGTGGTATAAACAAAGACTACAAATGCATAAAAAAGCTGTCATCCATTTGACATAAAATCAGATGCATATTTCTTGAAATTAATACAACATATGTGCAGAGGATTTTAAAACTTTAAGTGTCTGCTGTAACAACATGAAGTGTGAAGTAAAATAGCAAGATACTGTTTATTGAGCAATGAGTCATATGGTGTTCAGTTGTTTTCCTTATATATATTGGCAAGTTATTTTAGGAATACTTTTGCATTTAAGGTTACAACCAGTAAATAAAATAACAATATAACATTTGTAGGTTCTTACATTCTTTCTTGAACAGAAATGGAAATATTGTGGCATAAAAGAAATGAACTATGATTTGACCTTTTAAGTTTTAGTTCAAAAGTTACCAACATTGGAAAACAACATAAACATCCTGCATATCAAGTCATTTGGAAAAAATGTTACTTTTTATCTTTAAATTGTCTTTCAACAGTGTTCCATGTTTAAAGACTCATCATTTATATCTCAATTAGACCCATTTGGAAAAGGTGAAATATATTTTTGGTAAAAGTATTAGATGCCTAATGCCATCATGTGGCCAGTGTAAATCCTGATCATTCTGCACAGCAGGGCATAAAGTGACTTCTGCTCAGTCATTAATTTCATACAAAGCCCCTACAGATTTTCCATGGACCCCTAAATTCACTGTAAGGCAGTCTCAAATCTCTAGCATCTGATTGGCTGAAACTAAGACTTGTCCCCTTTTTAGCATACAGATGCTTGAGATTAGAGACTGGTCACCAGTTGTAGTTATATGATTTTGGGACCAAGTCATTCTTCAGAAGACCTTCTACAGTGGCATAAACAAACTGAGGAGCACATGTTTAAGTGGTTAGTATATCACAAAAAAGCTGCAAAATATTTGCACATATCCCTATATTAACAACCATAAATAACAATCCAGTGGTTTATTTTTACCTCTTAACAAAACAATTTTAACAACATGCAAATCAGTATTGGGAAACCATTAAAAATTCTCAATTCTCAAAATAAATGACCTAAAACTGAAAAAATGCAACTACAAAGCAAGCATGTTATCATTCTTCAATACATAAAAGTTACATTTAACACATTTTGGCAGCTCTACTATATAACATATTCTACAGTGATCCATTAATAATTGCTGCGGATTTATTTTGGCATATCTTAAAGTTGTACTCAACTCGTCCACAAATATGAGATTCTCTGCCCATTTTGCTATTGTAGATTTTGATATCCAAAATATATTGTTCCTATGAATAATATTATCTTGAGGAAAACCACACAAATTTATTTCCAAAAACAAAAATAGGAGTTACAAAATACTAATTGTTTTCATGACTGTTTTAATCAATTCTGTTTCAGAGGCAATACATGAATTTCTTGACTTCTAACCCCTGTGAACTGTGTAATGCCAACAAACAATGATAGAGTCTGGCAACTGTTAAGGACAGTGCTGGTTGATTTTGAGCAATCATACATAACATGAACAGTTCACAAAATGAGGTAAATTATGTTTCATCCCGTATTCAGGATTGATAGAATGTGCTATAAAAGCATATATGATCAATAACAAACATTATTACATGGTTTTACTAGTTATGCTGAAAATAAATATACTGCAACTATTATATCACATTGTTGCTTTTATGTTTTCATCCTTATATATGCATTTATCGCATGTGCAACTAAAACAGTTCAAGATCAGCTGGCACATTCATGCCATCTGACCAGGATCTGTATTTTTCCCTTTTTGATAACATGTATTTAGTTATTTCTGACCAAAAGGTGAACATTGCAGATCCTTATCTGATGGCATAGATGTGCTGGCTGATCTGAATCTACACTGTTCATCCACACAATAAAGGCATATATATAGATAATAGGGTTAAATCATGATGCACTTTGATTTCAATGCCAGTTTTGATATAAACGGAAGCACTATTATTACCTGTCTTGTGTGACAAGTTAATGAGACAGTCTTGAAATGGCTGTTTCTGTGCACACAAAATGTACTCTGTTTTCAATATGTTTGGCAACAGGTATTGGTAAACTAAGACTTTTCCCAATTGTCATGTAACAATATATTACTTAACCTATTTTGATGGGTCTGTGCCAAACTGATGTACATGTATAATGGTACATATTGTTGCTGTTATTCTAAGAAAACGTATACACATTATAAATTTTGAATAACAGCAGGAAATGACCAATGGAAACACTATACAGTTATTTCATATTTCATTTGGGAACAGTCAAAATGTTGGCCCGAGGTGGAGGGGATAGTGTTTTGAACAGTTGCCCGAGGCCGTCGGCCGAGGGCAACAGTTCAAAACACTATCTCCCGATACCGAGGGACAACTGTTTGACTGTTCCCAAATCAAATATGAAATAACTGTTTTATTACCTGATCAATTACTGTTTTAACATAACTTAGAGATGAAAAAATGAACAAGAAAATAATTTTGCAAATATGTTTTTCATTAAACTCTCTCAATGTAACAATCTTGTAACTATGTCACACCGCCAACATTTTGTATGTCAGTAGGTTTTCATATTGTTTTTCTCTGTTATTTCATCAAAAAACTGAAGGAAACTGTCATTTTGCTGACAAAATTTTAAAATTTATAAATAATACACACTCTTTACTTACGAATTTTCTAACACTTGTTCTTTATCAAGAAAAATACAGAAATAATTGTGTTTAAGTAAAATCCATGTTGCAAGCGTATTGTTGTTTGATGTTTCCCAGAAATTTTAATTTGTTTAAATACTTCATCACAATTTTGGGGGAATTTTGGAGAAATAATCATTGGAGTCAATTTTTTTCTTTACTGTTCCAAATGACATCATGATGTCAGAGCACGTGAGGGAAACAGTTGAAACTATTGACTGGTCAACAGTTTGCAAACATGGACATTTTTAGAATTTCAGAAAACAGTCAAAACTACCAAATTACATTTATATAAGGTATCAGGTAATAATTCAAAATATCACATGCTCTGTATGGACTATCTGATTACTAATATGAGGGTAATCTTAGTTAAAGTGCTCCTTAACAGATGGAAAACAATGCACAAATTGATTATATGAAGTTTTAGAATCACATCTTTTTAGAATTACAGTGATGACAAACAGAAGAAAAAACTTCAGTTTTGACTTGGAACCCCTATTGTTATAATGACTATGAAGATAAAATAACTTTTCTGCATGTTCATCATAGTATGTTTCAAAGCCAGGAGATTTTAACAAATATATCTCAAAATAATCTAACAGTAACAGTTATAGTGGTTATTTAATCACTAATACATGTACATTCGAATGATTAGGCCATTCCCAAACCTGCTCTCCCAACCTGCTCTGTGTTTCATATTAGCTTATCCCTTTCCTCCATAAATACGCATTTTTACACATAAGCGACCGGTGTAGATCCAGATCAGCCGGGACATCTGTGCCGTCTGATCAGGATCTGCACTGGTCGATTTTTGGAAGAAATAACCTAATGAATCAAAAAGCGAACAGTTTAGATCCTGATCAAATGGCATGGATGTGCCGGCTGATCTGGATCTAAACTGTTCACCTATGCAATAAAGGTGTATCTATTGAGGAAAGGGTTATGATAAAGACTGATCACAATGTTTTGTTAACACACGGCTGGGCATGGGCTGGGCATGAGGTAACATGAAAAATTTACTATGATGCTTCTTAAACCTTTTCCTCCCAAGACACCTTTAGTCATATGGGGGACCAGTTTAGATCCAAATATGCCAGCACATTGATGCAGTTTGATCAGAATCTACACTGTTTGCTTCCTGGTCTGAAATAACCTATTATTTCTTAAAGCAACTAGTGCAGATTCTAATCCTATTAAACTGATGTGCAAGCAGATCTGGATCTACACCTGTCACCTATAGGATATAAGCCATATACATGGGGTTAAGGGTTCAATAATAGCTATATTGCTTTGATTATCACAATTAGGATACTGAGCCCAAGGTTATAAAACTGAGCATGGAAACCAGTCTCAAATCTCAAGCATCTGATTGGCTGAAATGGCGACCAGTCGCCATTTCAGCCAATCAGGCCCCGTGATTATAAAACTTTTTTCATGCTCAACTCAATTTTGTGCTCAAACTTAAAATGTCTAGAACATTAACAGTCTTTATAAATAAGGAATAACTATCTGTTTAACAGTTGTTGTTGAGAGCAATTTTGCCATATTTTAAATTTAAAAAATTTTATTTTATATAATGAACATAAACAAAGGCATCAAATTTTCATGCTCAAATTGAGTTGAGCATGAAAATGTTTTATAATCATGGGGCCAGATCCTTGAGATTTGAAACTGGTTTCTATGCTCAGTTTTATAACCTTCAGGCCAGGTCTGGAGATTCCATGCTCCCCAAAAACATCAAACACAAAATTTCCCATCATGGTTTTTACAAAATCAGGTGTATAAAAACATGTAAACTTATCATCATATTAATGTGGGTGAAATGAATTTTAACCCATCTGTCTCTTTAAGAACATATTTGCACTGTATTTCCCCAAATGAGTACCATTTACTGACTAATTCCTTTTTATATTGCCATTGGATTGGAATGCTTTTTTATATCAGCAAATGCAGCTTTATGAAATTTTCATATGGTAATGTGTAGCACAATTAAATTGTGTCTCATATCACCAGGAGGGAGGAATGATTTTACTAGTCTGTCCTTTTAACACAGCTGGGGGTTGTGAACCCCCGAACCAGGACATCTTCCATTCTAGAGTGTCTCTGATCAGTTTTTGTTCATCAGGTGTAAATCTCAGCAACAGAGAAACAGCTTTGATTAGTTGTATTGCCTGAAAGAAAAAGAGCAATAGTTACTAAGGATTTAGCACTTTCCTTAATATGCCTTGATGGCAAGGGCAAACAGTGTAGATCCAGATCAGCAGGCACATCCATGCCATCTGATCAGGATCTACACTGTTCCCTTTTTGTTTATTAGGTTATTTCTGACTCTTACAGATGTGTGGAGCTTTAAAAAAGGGAACACAAGAGAACTAAACACTCAATACTGCCAAAATGACTTTAAAATTTGTCCCTCTGGAATTATGGTGAAGAAGTGCATGCACATTTTGGTAAATATGTGCCCAAGGTTATAAAGCTGAGCATGGAAACCAGTCTCAAATCTCAAGCATCTCATTGGCTGAAATGGCGACTGGTCGCCATTTCAGCCAATCAGATGCTTGAGATTTGAGACTGGTTTCCAAGCTCAGTTTTATAACCTTCAGCCCAGACCTGAGAACTTACCTCATGTTCCCTGCTCAACATGAATTTCATCACAACATGCTTGAGATACTGAAAGTTTATATCCTTCTCCAGATGCCGAGTGTCAAACTCTTGACCTGAACGAGTCCGTATTGTATGACCTTGTGAATGACCTTGAAAATGACCTTGAGATGTATAGGCACTATGATGATGAGAGCCACGAGTTTCATTCACTGTTATAGTTGCATGATTTGATATATGTGGCGCAATTCTTTCTGAGTTTGACTTATGACCATGAGGTCCACTTTGTGTATTATCCCCCACAAAAAAATCTTGCATTCCTAAAGAATTATTTATTCCATCTACTGTATCTATCACAGATTCATTGCGAGGAGGACTTCCGTCATGAGAGTTTACACTGCGTACCCGTGAGTGATGTTCACTTTGGTTTCGATTCAATGAGTTTTTCCGTGGTAATGGCGGAGTCAAGGCTGCCATTTTAGTGTCAATGGGGTCATCATTGGGTAATGATTGCACTTTGAGCTCCCTTTGTAGTGTTTTCCTTAGATCATTGAGTTTCTGCTCCTGCTTCTTTAATACCTGCAGTAAAGTATTATCCATTATTAATCCTTAACTCTTTACTCCACAGACATACCTTTACTGCATGGGCAAACAGTGCAGATCCAGATCAGCTGAAAATAAGTGCAATCTGATCTGGATCTACACTGTTCGCCCTTATGTTAAAGGTAAGTATAGGGTTTATCTGTGCATAAATGTGTTTTGCGGAATTTATTACTGATTAGTGTTTTTCCTGTTCAGACTGCACATATATACCTTTAATGTATTGGTGAAAAGTGTAGATCCAGATCAGCCAGCAATCCATGCCATCTGATCAGGATCTGCACTTTTTGCTTTTTGATTTATAAGGGTATTTCAGAACAAAAATGGATGTGCTGGCTGATCTGGATCTACACTTTTTGCCCATGTGTATATATTAGGGATGGGAACAAGTAGTAAAATTGGTACTTGGGTCAGCTCCTATAAATTTTAACAAGTGTACCGGGTATGAGCTTTCCAGACTGCCTGTCATTATCGATCACTCAAGAAGATAAACAACCCATTTATAGGAAACAAATATACCTTAATGATATTTATTCATATTTAATGCATTTCAAGCATCGACTTTGGAAAACATTTAACAAAACAATTATTAATCACAAACTAGAACATCACTGTACACATAGTGAAAATAGTGTAATATTTCTCCAATAACATTTTATTTCAGTTTTGAAAACATCCAATCAACAATCGCATTTGAAATTGAAAATAATTACTCAATAAACAAAATTAAATAAATGACCGACAAGAGAAGCCTCATACTTAAAATATTCAGGTGCTAATTTACATGATTTCAAATTGTCTGCGCAACAGTCAAATAATAGTGTCAATTAGCGCCAATTATCGGATATTTGTACCCCTAACTGTCATCTTGTTTATTGGAAACCAGGTGCGAGGTGTGTACAATCAACTGTCTCTCAGCGATTAGTAAGATTTCATAAAGACAACTGTTATAAAAATTGGTTGATTTTTTTTTAACATTTTGTAATCAAATACTTTATGAACTACTCAGGTACTCTAACGTTAATCCAGTACCCGAGTACTCGAATACTCGTTCCCATCCCCAGTATATATGGAGGAAAGTGTTAAAATCTCTTCTTACTCAAAGCCAAACATTGTCTTACTTTATTTTTCTCTGCAAGCTGTTCCTCCAAGGAGTTCACAGTGTCTTTTAACTGTGTGACCTCTTCATTACTGACCTGATGGTCAGTCTGGAAACTGGATAGTTCTTGCAGCTGTAATATATCACACAACATTCGGAGTTAAAACACATGTTTTGGTGATTAAAGAAAGTCCAAGTTAGAACACATGGATGTGTTGTTGAAATAAACAAAGTCCTAGAACACATGGATGTGTTGGTGAAATAAACAAAGACCAAGTTAGAACGCATGGATGTGTAGGTGAAATAAACAAAGACCAAGTTAGAACGCATGGATGTGTTGGTGAAATAAACAAAGACCAGAGAAGTTAACTGTGTGACCTCTTCATTACTGGCCTGATGGTCAGTCTGAAAACTGGACAGTTCTTGCAGCTGTAATATATCACACAACATTCTGAGTTAAAACACATGTTTTGGTGAAATAAAGAAAGTCCAAGTTAGAACACATGGATGTGTTGGTGAAATAAACAAAGTCCTAGAACACATGGATGTGTTGGTGAAATAAACAAAGACCAAGTTAGAACACATGGATGTGTTGGTGAAATACACAAAGACCAAGTTAGAACGCATGGATGTGTTGGTGAAATAATCAAAGACCAAGATAGAACACATGGATGTGTTGGTGAAATAAACAAAGACCAAGTTTAGAACACATGGATGTGTTGGTGAAATAAACAAAGACCAAGTTTAGAACATGTGGATGTGTTGGTGAAATAAACAAAGACCAAGTTTAGAAAACATGGATGTGTTGGTGAAATAAACAAAGACCAAGATAGAACACATAGATGTGTTGGTGAAATAAACAAAGACCAAGTTTAGAACGCATGGATGTGTTGGTGAAATAAACAAAGACCAAGTTTAGAACACATGGATGTGTTGGTGAAATAAACAAAACCAAGTTTAGAACACATGGATGTGTTGGTGAAATAAACAAAGACCAAGTTTAGAACATGTGGATGTGTTGGTGAAATAAAGAAAGACCAAGTTTAGAACACATGGATGTGTTGGTGAAATAAACAAAGACCAAGTTAGAAAACATGGATGTGTTGGTGAAATAAACAAAGACCAAGTTAGAACACATGGATGTGTTGGTGAAATAAACAAAGACCAAGATAGAACGCATGGATGTGTTGGTGAAATAAACAAAGACCAAGTTAGAACACATGGATGTGTTGGTGAAATAAACAAAGACCAAGTTTAGAGCACATGGATGTGTTGGTGAAATAAACAAAGACCAAGATAGAACACATGGATGTGTTGGTGAAATAAACAAAGACCAAGTTTAGAACACATGGATGTGTTGGTGAAATATCAAAGACCAAGATAGAACACATGGATGTGTTGGTGAAATAAACAAAGACCAAGTTTAGAACACATGGATGTGTTGGTGAAATAAACAAAGACCAAGAAAGAACACATGGATGTGATGGTGAAATAAACAAAGACCAGGTTTAGAACGCATGGATGTGTTGGTGAAATAAAGAAAGACCAAGTTTAGATCACATGGATGTGTTGGTGAAATAAACATAGACCAAGTTAGAACACATGGATGTGTTGGTGAAATAAACAAAGACCAAGTTAGAACACATGGATGTGTTGGTGAAATAAACAAAGACCAAGTTTAGAACACATGGATGTGTTGGTGAAATAAACAAAGACCAAGATAGAACACATGGATGTGTTGGTGAAATAAACAAAGACCAAGTTTAGAACACATGGATGTGTTGGTGAAATAAACAAAGACCAAGAAAGAACACATGGATGTGATGGTGAAATAAACAAAGACCAGGTTTAGAACGCATGGATCTGTTGGTGAAATAAAGAAAGACCAAGTTTAGATCACATGGATGTGTTGGTGAAATAAACATAGACCAAGTTAGAACACATGGATGTGTTGGTGAAATAAACAAAGACCAAGTTAGAACACATGGATGTGTTGGTGAAATAAACAAAGACCAAGTTTAGAACATGTGGATGTGTTGGTGAAATAAACAAAGACCAAGTTTAGAAAACATGGATGTGTTGGTGAAATAAACAAAGACCAAGATAGAACACGTAGATGTGTTGGTGAAATAAACAAAGACCAAGTTTAGAACGCATGGATGTGTTGGTGAAATAAACAAAGACCAAGTTTAGAACACATGGATGTGTTGGTGAAATAAACAAAACCAAGTTTAGAACACATGGATGTGTTGGTGAAATAAACAAAGACCAAGTTTAGAACATGTGGATGTGTTGGTGAAATAAAGAAAGACCAAGTTTAGAACACATGGATGTGTTGGTGAAATAAACAAAGACCAAGTTAGAAAACATGGATGTGTTGGTGAAATAAACAAAGACCAAGTTAGAACACATGGATGTGTTGGTGAAATAAACAAAGACCAAGATAGAACACATGGATGTGTTGGTGAAATAAACAAAGACCAAGTTTAGAACACATGGATGTGTTGGTGAAATAAAGAAAAGACCAAGTTTAGAACACATGGATGTGTTGGTGAAATAAACAAAGACCAAGATAGAACACATGAATGTGTTGGTGAAATAAACAAAGGCCAAGTTTAGAACACATGGATGTGTTGGTGAAATAAACAAAACCAAGTTTAGAACACATGGATGTGTTGGTGAAATAAACAAAGACCAAGTTTAGAACACATGGATGTGTTGGTGAAATAAACAAAGACCAAGAAAGAACACATGGATGTGTTGGTGAAATAAACAAAGACCAAGTTTAGAACGCATGGATGTGTTGGTGAAATAAAGAAAGACCAAGATTAGAACACATGGATGTGTTGGTGAAATAAACAAAGACCAAGTTAGAACACATGGATGTGTTGGTGAAATAAACAAAGACCAAGTTAGAACACATGGATGTGTTGGTGAAATAAACAAAGACCAAGTTTAGAACACATGGATGTGTTGGTGAAATAAACAAAGACCAAGATAGAACACATGGATGTGTTGGTGAAATAAACAAAGACCAAGATTAGAACACATGGATGTGTTGGTGAAATAAACAAAGACCAAGTTTAGAACACATGGTTGTGTTGGTGAAATAAACAAAGACCAAGTTTAGATCACATGGATGTGTTGGTGAAATAAACAAAGACCAAGTTTAGAACACATGGATGTGTTGGTGAAATAAACAAAGACCAAGTTTAGAACACATGTATGTGTTGGTGAAATAAACAAAGACCAAGATAGAACACATGGATGTGTTGGTGAAATAAACAAAGACCAAGTTTAGAACACATGGATGTGTTGGTGAAATAAACAAAGACCAAGATAGAACACATGAATGTGTTGGTGAAATAAACAAAGACCAAGTTTAGAACACATGGATGTGTTGGTGAAATAAACAAAACCAAGTTTAGACAACATGGATGTGTTGGTGAAATAAACAAAGACCAAGTTTAGAACACATGGATGTGTTGGTGAAATAAACAAAGACCAAGTTAGAACACATGGATGTGTTGGTTGAATATGAGCTGATGATCTCTTTGTTTGAGGTCAGAAGATAATTATACAAATAATTAAAATGCTAATGAGAAATGATTATATTGGATATAACTTTGTAATTTTATGTTATGAACAAAAAATGATAAGAACAAACTCTACTGGCATATCATTACCATACAGTTCTTACCTTTGCCTCAAGTTCCTGACATTTTGCCACAAGCTCTTGTTCTCTTTCCGTTTTTGCTTTCAGATCACATTCAAGAGCTTGTTTTTCATCTTGTGATGTTTGCTGGATGGATGTCAGTTTCTGTGATAGCTCTGCATTCCGTAACATCAAGTCATCTTTATCTAAACCAGAAAAAAAAATTTAGGCTTCAGCAAAGAAGAATTCATCTGACAGCAAATTGCTGAATACCAGTTATTATTCAAGTATGGTGTATAAGATATGTGGCTGTTTTATGGCTCTTCTCTGTTACAATCTAATCAACCCCTATTTAGAGTATTTTATCAAATATGCAACTCTAACTTGAAATTTCAATTTCAAACACAAATGATTTGCTTACCCTTTGAGTGCCAAGAATAGCATTTGTCACATTTGTGACCAACTTAGACCCAGATAAGCCAGCATTCCATGTAAGGTTTACACTGTTCACTATTTGCTTTTATCTAGTTTTGTTCAATATTTGTTGTTATCTAGTTTTGTTCAATATTTGTTTTTATCTAGTTTTGTTCCTTATTTGTTTTTATCTAGTTTTGTTTACTATTTGTTTTTATCTAGTTTTAAACTAGAAACATCCCATGAACAATTGACTTATGTGCTCAAAATTGAGAGAAACACAATTATAATACATTCATTTATTGGACTGAAGGTTAAGCCTTAAGGGACAAATTCACCTTAAGACCCCAGACTGGTGGTATACAAAATTTACCTACTTATGGTAACCTGCCATGCAAACTTGAATTACCTTTATTACTGTCCTGCAGTTCAGAAGACTTTGATTTGGATGCTTTGAGAGCTTTGTCCAGCTTTTCCTGGGTGAGTATAACCTCCTCTTGCAACGAGTGAGCCAGGGCTTTGCACTCTGTTAACTGCTTTTCTTTACTGTGAAGTTCTTCTTGCAAGCTAGTTTTGGCAGCTTCTACATCTTTTATTTCAGACTGTAATTAATTAAGGATTGAATCAATATTTGATGGTTTTCATTTGGGTATGGAAAACAGGGGTTGTTAGAAGTGTGTGAACCACATAAATACTCTCTTTAATACAGAAATTATTTGAAGAATTTGTGATATTACAGCTTTTTTGAATGGATGTTGGAACAGCAACATTGACGACAAAGTGAATGGTGGCACACTTTTTCACAGCAACTCGTGGAAAAATGTGCATGCTGAGCGACATCACACGTCAAATTATTGTGCAACGTCCAATAAATGGTGAACAGTTCAATTATTGCCATGCCTTTCAAATTATTACGTCACGCTGTTTACCATCAGAAATTATTTTTCGTTAGATGAATAAGACTTCATCTTAGAGGACAAAGTTGAAGTGTAAATATTGAAAAGATATAACATGTAATGGTCACACAACAGCCAGGTTTTGTATATTAAGACTGTTTGAAGTAGTCTGGGTAGCACAACAAATAATTACTATTGACTGAGTACTAATTTTATCTTATTGCATGGGTTAATCAATTCAGAAATTTAAAACCTAAAAAAATTATAGGAAAATCGTAACTACAAGTTTAATGCCTACAAGATGCTGTTAAACAAAAAACAATTATTTACATCCCACAAAAAAAATACATTCACATTATACTTAAAATGAATTCCACACACATTAAATATACTAGACTAACCTAATCTTAGCTTTGCTGCTATGGTAATATTTTTTCAGACATTTAATAGCAAACATGGCTACGATGAATGCTGCAGACAATCTATAGGATAATGCAAAATCGTTGACTAGTTATGTTGATATGCATGCACAATATGCTTTAAGCTGCTGTGAAAAGCATGCTGACATTCTTTTTTGTTGTCACATTGCTTGTTCCAACAGCCAATCCAAAGGTCTTTTAGATCCTCTATGTGCAAAATGCCAACAACATTAA
Organism: Corbicula japonica; assembly: GCA_038501625.1. Taxonomy (NCBI): domain Eukaryota; kingdom Metazoa; phylum Mollusca; class Bivalvia; order Venerida; family Cyrenidae; genus Corbicula; species Corbicula japonica. The sequence goes on from JAZAYU010001001.1 coordinate 71,275, forward strand.
AACAGAATATGGATGATCTCAATCACAACATAGCACTGCTGTAGCCTAGTTTTTCTATCAGGTTCTTCACCTTCTCGTTTTGATCTAACTTCATTTATTTCAAATTCATTTACAAAAGCGCAAGTTTGCATATTTGTGACTGGAAACCAGTCTAAATTCTCTAGTGATTTATGCGTTTGGAGCTTAGTTTTGTTAACTTTTTCCTCCATATACAGGCTTTTATGGCATGGGCGCAGTTGAGATCCAGATCAGTCAACACATCCATGCCATCTAATCAGAATCTGATTGCTTTTTGGTTTATTAAGTTATTCTGACCGAAATGCCAACTGTGCAGATCCTGGTCAGATGAAACAGATGTGCCAGCTGATCTGGATCTACACTCATTGCATACATGTAAAACAGATTTTATATGGAGCAAAGGGTTTAAAACTTCATTAATATCTTACCTGCAGTTTCTTCACTTTGTCCTCTAAGGTTTTTACTTGTTGTTCTGAGTTGTCCAACTTCTCTACAAACTCTGCTACCTTCTTTTCCAGTTTGGTCTGTAAATCAAACACACCTTATGTTATATGTACTGTATATATACTGATGTGCTGACTGATCTCTATATACACTGGTCTCACATGGGATATAAGCCATATCCATGGAGTGAACAGTTAACCCTTTCCTGTATATATACGCATTTTAAAGCATGTGCGACCAGTGTAGATCCAGATCAGCCGGCACATGCCGTCTAATCAGGATCTGCACTGGTCGCATTTTGGTCAGGAATAAATCAAAGAGCGAACAGTTTAGATCCTGATCAGATGGCACGGATGTGCCGGCTGATCTGGATCTAAACTGCTCGCCCTAGCAATAAAGGTGTATCTATACAGAAAAGGTTAAAAGGAAGTGACTTCCAAACGAACAATTCTAAATTTAGATATTGTCTTATTTCAGATTTCTGCTTTTGAATATCATCACAGACCAGTTAAAATAACATCTTAATTAATTTTTAAACAAACTATGAACTCTTGCTTTCAGTAATTGGTGTCTTTTGACTTCATTAGACATGAACATGCTTGAATATTTAAAAACCCATTGACTTGCTCAAAAGTTGAACTTTGGTATTTGTATCAAACAGCTCACAAACCAGAGTCCATGATCATAAAACTAAGTCCCAACACTGGTTAGTTGATTGGTTGAAATGGAGACCAGTCAATCAAAAGCTAGAATATTTTAAAGATGATTGATGTAGTTTCTGATTTGACAACATAGTGAATTCTAAGTACACACTTTATGCATGGTGATCATTGTGTTTATGGTTGTTTTGTTTCAGGTAAATGTAAACGCTGATATCAGTTGGCACGGGACAGACTTTCTTTGTTGAATAATATACATTTCAATCAACTTAAATCAATCTCAAGTCCTCGGCCAACTTTGCCAATTGCGACTGTGTTATGCAGATGATGTGCACATAAAATTCATAATGTTGTTCAATAAGAAGCTACTGTAAGCGTATTAAAGACTGGTATCTATTATCAGCTTACAATTTTTTCAGTGAGTTGATTCTTCTCTTGTGCTTTGGCTAACTCCAGTGACATCAGCTCCGACTCTACAGACGCCAGTTTGGCTCGCAGATGTGTGTCAAGGTCAACCTTCTCCAACTTGACCTTTGAGATTGCTGTCTCCAGGTCGAGTCTCTGTAACATCAGACACATGTTATCTTTACTCGGAAACATTTTATAATTTAACCCTTTACTGCATATATATATATATGCATTTAAACACATGAGCGACCAGTTAGATCAAGAGCATCTGGCACATAAATGCTGTTTGAACAGGATCTGCACTGTTTGCTTTTTGCTCAGAAATAACCATAAATAAATTCAGTGAACAGTGCAGATCTTGATCAGATGGCACCAATGTGCCAACAGATCTGGACCTGCACTGTTTGCCAACACAATCAAGGTGTATCTATAGAGAAGTGTTATTTTCTTGGTTTATTTAAATTTCTCTCCTGCAAAGAAATCAACATATTTTACCAGTAAAAATATGTTCTTGTCCATCCATGCATGTTTATGAGATTTTCAAAATATATGAGAAAAATGAACATGCAAATGAAGGAACTTTTGACTTTTTGTTGTGGATTTCAATTTGTTCATCAATATAAACATTAATTGCCTTATGAAAACTATGATGACAGCATTTAATATGTACAATATGTATTCATATAGTTACTAACTTTTCTGCTCAACAAAACAGCACAAAATCTGAAAAAAGCCATATTGCACAGAATGCAGTTTGTGGTCAAATCTATACAAACCTCTTTCTTGAATTTGGCATCATTTCTGTTAACAAGTTCCAAATTGTCTTGTGCCTGTTTCTCAGCTGTCTTCAGCTTGTCTTTCCAAACTTCAATCTGTCAACAACATATAACACTATGAAGACATATATATAAACAAAATGCAAAATAAACAAAGGAAAACTGAAGAACATTAAGGGTGAGCTTGCATTGAAATGCCTGCAAATTTAAGCTCAAACAACAAAAATAAATTAAATATACATTGCAAATATTTTTTTTTGCAATGATGTTAAACAAAATACTTTTTTCAAGATCTTACTTTGTTATAAACAAATTAATTTTTTTGCTGAGAAATGAGCTTATATTACAACAATCATTATGTTGCTGGCTTTTTACCATTTAACTTTAAGCAACAACCTGGACAACATTAGTTCAATCCTTTGTCCTTAGGCATGACTATTGTGCTACAAAACTGTTTTAAATTAGGAAACAAACACTAACCTGTTTTTGCATATCTTGTCTCACAGTTTCTGTGTATTGTTTGGCTGCAGTCAGTTCCTCACTGTCTTCAACAATCTTTCCATTCAGATGTGATATCTAGAATAGAAGACGAAATCACATTCAAAATATTAAAGCTTTAGTATCTACACTATTTGCTTCTTGATAAAAAACCTAATGAAGCTAACAAAAGACTATGCTGATCCTGATTAGACAATTAGGATGTGCCAGATGATCTGGATCTACACTGGTTGCCCAAGGTTTATACCTTGGAGTAAAGGGTAAAAATTAAGTGAGCAAAAATTCTTAAATGACCTTGGGGTTACTTTAGCGAATATAAACGAATCATTGTCAACCTTACTCTTTTCACAACAGCACTCATTGACATCTTGTAAGTTAACTACCTGCTCCTCCAGATGAGATATTTTCTCACTCCATGAAGATTTGATTTGTGTCAGCTGTTCTCTCGTCTCGGTCAACTTCCTCTCCAGTCCATCTCTCTGTAAAAACCAAACAATATTATAACATTAGGATTTTATGAAAACCACACCCATAGGTCAAGAAACAGTCTGAAAAGTGACGAAATTTGTTGGCTAAGTTACTTTGGTACTTTTTAATTTTGTTAGAACAAATGAAGCATGAACATGCTGGCATATATTCATCAAACTGTGTCTCGTATGACAAGCTATTAATGATTAATTAATGATTATTTTTGCAGGAGTTCCATTTCATGCACCTCCCAAAGCCCTAAACATCAACAGTAAACCTGCGTGAAAAATAACAATACCATGGTATCAGAGATTTGTGTCTCCATTTTTAGCTTAAAATCATCAGGCGCTGGCTTAACCTTTTACTCCATGGAATATGACTCATATCCCATTTGCAACCAGTGCAGACCAGTGCAGATCCAGATCAGCCTGTTCATCCATGCAGTCTAATGAGAATCTACAATCTTCACTTTTAAGTTCAAAAGATTATTTCCGAAAAAGGAACAAATCCTTGATCAGACTGCATGGATGAACAGGCTGTTAGGATCTACATAGGTTGTCCATGTGATATCAGGCAAATCAACAGAGCAAAAAGTAATGATGCCAGCCATGACACCACAAAACAAGTGTGCTTATTTTGTTTACTGGACGCCGACAACGGGGCGAGTAGGATAGCTCCCCTATTCTTCGAATAGTCGAGCTAAAAAAAATTCACTTTCATGCACAATAAAATTTTTTTTTCACTTCTGCCAATGTATTGTTATTTAGTCAATCATTATTTTCAGTCCATCAGCAAATATGTTATTTCCACAGAAGGAGGGGAAACCAATGAAAGTATTTAGAAGTTATACTGCTTGTAAGGCCTAAAAAAAAAAAGGTTTGTTTCTGGTTACCCGACCGACCGTCTTTTTTTAGCCCCGACTGTAACTTTTTTCAGCCCTCCCAAAAAAAAATTGTATGAAAAGCCGACCGGGTTTTTGACTGACGAAAAATTCTGTTATTGTCGGACACAATGTCCAGTGCAAAATAACAGCCAGCACCGTTTCATTTTTGGAAAATTTACTTTCACTTTCTTCTCCGATGCTATTTTTAACTGTTAAACGCGTGATTTTTGTCCATGTATCACTATATGTAAACCCCGTTGCGTGTGCTTTCGGGTCAAGGTTGCTAATTCCATAATTGAATTCGCCGAGGCTGTCAAAATTCGGCGAGCCAGTAAAAATATTCTTTTTGATCCACCGACGACTTCATTGAAATTAAAAATTAAGGAAGCAAATTGATTAAGATTTCTGTTCGAATCGTTGAATAATGACTTTATGAGTGAACAATTATGTACTGATATTTGTATCGTAAAATGAGTGAAAGAAACAGAATTGATCAAATTATTAACCCTGCTTTGGTCGTAGTGATAGAACTTTTACCATCATTGACGGGATATGTATATATTTGATTATGTGTTAATTGCAACAATATCACGAATGTTAAGCTAAAACGACTTAATACGATTTGAAAATGAGGCACAGTGGTTGTATGAAGTGGAAGGTATTTAGGTAAGTATATCCAACATATTTCTTTTACAAAGATAGCCATGAACAAATCAACAATATCCATGCATTAAACCACATTACGGCATTACGCATGGTGGATGTAACGTTACCCTGGATAAGCATTATAATACATGTACACAGTTATTTATCATTATGTTTATCGGTATTTTGTCTAAGTCTAAGGACACCAAAACTATTTTGCCAAAATAATTTTTTTCAGCCTCTTAAAAATGGGACACCCAAAACAACATTTCTTCTTCCAGTAATACGCACAGCATCGTCGCATTAAATAACACAGACTAATATGAACGACGTAAATTTCTGACCGTGCATTTCAATTTACGATGTTTAAGTCTGATGTTCATAATTTTTATTACGAGAAATAAAGTGAACGACGTACATTTTTAATCGTGCTAATACTTGCCCATAAAATATCCAAGAAATGATTAATGTACATTGACTAAAATCATCAAATTTAGAACTGCTATGAAAACCTGTTCAACACCTGTTAATTGACCGTTTTGATCTAAAATGTCAGCGATGCTTGTGTATTTAACATCAAAGACGCCAACGTCAACTTGAAATGATGCGCACCGCTCAAAAATCGATCGACGCTATTGTACAAAAGAATTTCAACCCGTCAACAAACTAGGATGATTTCATTTCTAAATCAGCTGATTGTTTGATTGACATCGTATCTAGTATATTTATTGCTAATTTCTGATCAAGTGCATTACAGGCCTTGCGCCGAATTGGCAGTTTGCAACTAATTTATTGCTGCCCTATTTGCGAAGCCATCACATTTTTTGTTGATCATACAACAATAGAATGTTTATTTAACAAGTATGGAGTTAATTGCTTGACAAAGGTAAGCAGAAATTTCAAAGGAAGAAACGTCTCACAGGTGTTGACTTATTCTCGGCTTACGTTTACGGATGTGTTACCGGTAATTAATGTACATGTATCTAAATGTTTGGACAATCTTTCTTTAAATAAAACTTCTCGTCTCTAAATATTCGTTCAGCCAGAATAATAATTATTTTTTTCTGTCCGAAGACTTAGACAAAATGCAGGTATCATTTAATGAGGAAAAACGGGGTCCACGGATCGGACGCGTTATATGGGATTTCACGATATAGCGGATCGTGATATAGCGGAGCTCCTGTGTATAAAATGCAGTGAGTTTCCCTTTTCTACACTCCAATACTTCAAAAGATACCTCGAAAAAAGATCGATACTAATTTAACAATTTTAATCTTTGATGTACTTACTTACACCCAAGATGGTATATACCTTGACTTTGGTTCCTACCCTAAAAAAAAAAAAAATATATAAAAAATAAAGCCGACCTACCGACCCATTGTTTTTTCAAGGATGTAACCAGAAACAAACCTATTTTTTTTTAGGCCTAAGCAGTATAAAAAATTCTATGATCCTAGACAGCCTTCTGTATACCCGATGACAGAGCTACGTAAAGAAGTCTGACAACTGACCTCTTTCTCCAGAGCAATCAACCTGTCGTCACCTGTAAGCGTTTGATCTTGCTCCCTCTGTTGTAACAGCTTAACCCGGTCTTCAAACTGCTCTATTTGATCTGCCTGCTCTTGAATCTTCTGTTCATACTGGGGAAAACAAACAATCCATTTTAACTAGGCCACCGATAAATCAGTCTTCACCACCCTTCACCAATAGCAATCAATTTTTTTATATTTCATCAAATTTGGTTTATTGTTTGTGGATCTGTATTTAAGGATGGATTAAACATTTTGAGTGACAAATTAGTGACATAATGATCCATCATAGAATATCAATGCACCTGGATGTCTTGAACCTAAAATTTGGATGAATAAAATTCAAAATAATAAAAATGCATGTAAATATTTGGGGTGTGATCAGACTCTCAGACCAATATCTAGATTGTCAATCAGGACTTTCAGTTACTCACCATTTTGGTGAGGTTTGTAGTCATTTATGATAGCAACAAAAGTACTACAGAAAAGCACAATAAGCAGATTTGTACCTTACAACTATCACTCTGTTATAAATATATATAAACAATTCTCATCTCTCAAGAAACTTAAACTTTTTCAATAAATTCGTGTTTGAAATGATGACAACAAAAAACTCATGTTCTTGAATACAAGAAATCAAATATTAAATATCACACTGTACCCAAGAATGTTAAAGACTCTAATCCCAAATTAGCTCATTCTCTTAACTGACAAATAAGAAGTTTAAATTTGCAGAATATGCCTGGAAAGCAACTTACCTTATTTTTCTGAATGTCAGAATTTCGCACTAATGTTTGATGGACACTTTCTAGCTCTGTATATTTGGCTTCTAAATTTGACATGATTGCAGTTTTCTGAAAGCAAACATAACTTGTTTATATTCTTAAATGTGATCAATAAATATTCAGCACAACTTAAATAAAAAGTTTTCAGTAAATTGAAAATTTGAAAGTTAAGAATAGCACAGATCATAAAACTGTGACAATCACCAATCTCATATTAAAAACTTAGTTTTGCTATATTTGGAAAGAACTTACTCAGAAATTATCTATTATTTTCTCATAACTAACAGGTGATTTGGTTTACCCATTTTATTCTATTAACATTATTTTTACCACTGAATGCATTACAAGTGATGTCATCTGATAACATTATGACATCGTTTCAAGGATTGACATCAGCTTTCCATAGACACCTTTTTCTTCAATATGTACCAATTAAAGAGCTTGGTCTTTTTTAACAATATGATTGTCAGGCTTTGAAATAAAACAACTGTTTATCAAATGCTACTAGGCAAGAGTGCAGGTCTTTGTTACATATTATAAAGGGATTTAACAATATGACTCTCCCCACTTTACTCCTTAAAGCAGTGTAGACCCGGATCAACCTGCACATCCAGGCCATCTGAGTAGTATCTGCTTACTGGTCAGAATCTAAAACAGAAAAGTAAAGATTCTGATCAGGATGCATCGATGTGCAGGCTGATCTAGATCCACACTTGTTGTACATGTGATAAAACCTGTATGAAGTAAAAGGGTTAAACCTTCATGCAACGTGGTAAATTACACTCACCTCAGAAAGTTGTGATCTGACTTCATTCAAAATGTCTTCTATGGTCATTCTCTCTTTGGTGAGAGCACTGACAATCTTCCCATGATCTGATATCTCCTCTTCCAGCTTGCTTCTACAAAGTACCATACAAGCAATGAAATTTATAAACACCAGGAAGGGCCAATTAAGCCTGTTATGAGGAGCATAGCAAAACATTCGCACCTGAAACCTGAAACTGTCTTTTGACAAGCTGCATTGACATATCTTGAAAACAAGTTGTTTCTAGTGGCTATTTATATTTAGAGACCCTTTAGCAAATCACACTTCACATTTATTTTTCAACTGATGTGTGGTACACACTGTGTGCTTTAGACAGCCAAGACTTCTGTTGATCAACCAAACTGAGCCCTTTTTTGTGCCAAGTTTTCTTACAAATGCAGGAAAATCACAAGATGTTTGTAAATGATGAAAAGACTGTTTTTTCTCTTTTCAGTAAGTTTTTATTCTTTACCATGGCTTTTACATCATCGGCATTCATTGTGGAGCCAGATTAACTGGCACACCAATCTGATCAGGATCAACACTGTTCATTAAGTTATTTCTGATCAAGATGCCACCAATGTGAATGTGCCAAATGATCTGGATCTACACTGGATGCACAACACGTATATAATTATGGAGTAAAGTTTTAAATTCAATGGAACATACTTGTGTGCTAGTAACGATTTTACTTGTTCTTCGACAGCTGAAAGCTCCTGGTTTCTCTTCTGAATACCCTCTAGTTGCTGACTCTTCTCCTGCAAGTCTTTTTGGCACTTTGACAATTCTTCTTCTTTCAGAATAAGCTTAAAAAGAACATAAACACAAGATAATTGTGGAATCATTTAGTCCATTGGATGACTTTTGCATGACCCTTTATTCTCAATATACTCTATATCATGTAGACTACATGGGTTTTTCAATTGTGTGACTAGTGTTGATCCTTGTCACTTGGAACATGTAGAAACAGGTTTCCCTAGGTTGTCCCATACATGTATGTTAACTCTAGTCTGGCAAAAGTTGTCTGTTCCTTGCATTACTAACAGAGAAAACCAATCTTCAGGTCAGTTTTAAATAGTCAGCAAATTAAGACTGTTGGCCTCTCTTACCCAAGTTGTAAACTTGTAATTGAATAGCTTCACAAGTGAAGTAATCATTTAATGCAATTTGGGCAATAAGATTTGGAGAATTGCAATAAATCAATGGTGCATATTATAAATTCACTAACAACACACAGAATCATTATATCGTAATATTGTTTTAGGATGTTGTTAAGGCCATGACATAATTATTTTAATAAAAGATTTCCAGTACAATATGCAATCTAACACCAATAAAATTTACACTGAATTATAAATCATTGATAACAGTTAAGTAAAGCTAGAGTTCAAAATTGAAGTATGTTACTGTACCATATGTTTCAGTTTGGCCATTTCCTGCGTCGTAAACTCCTGCATTTCCTCTTTCTCTTCCTCCTTTTTGAAGAACTTTTCTCTTATACCCTCGGTTTCTTTCAATTTCTCCAAAAGCTCTTGTTTCTCCTTCAAACAACAAAAACAAACCATTATCCATGAAAACATACATTTTTTGCTTTAATTTATTTAAATAGTTTTAACATTAAGAAATAGTGTAAAATGTTTCATTTCTTTTCACTGTTCTATGAACAATGACGATAATTTCTTTTCACCAGTCAATTATTCCCTATTTACTGGTTGTTGTAAATGGTTTAATCCAAGCCTATTACATCAATTTTGTTGATTTACAACATGCCGAATATATTTCTCAGCAAATAAATCAACTACATAAATCAAGTCGAGACTCTCAGCCTAGGAATAACATGTTAGACCCCAGCAACCTCTTACTCTTGGACAGTATCTACTTCATCTATTTGTGCATAAAAAACACACTGATAGCAAGAGATAATGTTTTTTTTCTAATTATAATAACCTAGTGAATGGTTTTAAATGTTTTTTTCATTGTGATGAAAAACCATTATAATTCTACACAAAATCACCAATTATGTAAGAAACACATAGCTGAACGTTACCTTTTCTTTTTGTTCCAGTTCTTGTTTGAAATTGTCAGCCATTTTCACCCGACTAGCTTGATACTGTTCATTTAACTCCTGTGTGCGCTTGGCAAGACCTAAAACCAAGCAGATACTGAATGATTGAGCCCAACAGCATTCAATCACTGCAAATTAAACACTTTAATCATGTATGCATTTCCAAATTTCTGTAAACTGTCACTATATGGTATATTATTTTGTATAAATATTGACACTAAATGTTAATGTCTGAATATTTAGGAATTACAACAGAACTGGGCTGACAATACCAATTTGTTTTTTGCTTTCCAGTGAATTAAAGAATTTCTTGGTGAAATAAAAGTGCTATTCCACTGTATTCAAACTGGAATATTGTATCATTTTTATTTCACTATTTTTTATGTTAGTACCCATGCACACATAGTATTTCGAATGAATGTTTCGAAAATGGGTTAAAGTTGGTTATATTACCTCATGATGAAACGTCATAAGTGTTTCAGCACCATTTTATGCATCTTTTTTCTATCAAAATCATGCATATAAGACATTAAAAGCACAAACCAAACAGAAAATTTCTTTTAACTGGTGGAAGATAGAAATAAATTTAACTTGTGAACTCAGGAATTGTGTACTTTTACCCGTGGCTATGCCAGTAGTGAAAATACATATTCCTGAGCTCATTTAGTGAAATATATATTTCTATCTTATATTGGTAAAAACAAATACATGACTGTATCCTTCATATAGTGTGAATTATACTCACAATATCACTTTATTACATGTAGACAACAGTTACATGTTCTATTTTATTTTCTAAAGTTAAAAAAAAAATACTGAATTTCTTACTGTCTTGCTGTTTTTCTATATAACCTTCCAACTTCTCAATCTTCTTAGCATTGTCTTTAATAACAGCAGCATATTCTGAAATTTGATAGACGATTTTACAAAATGAATAACACAAACATTTTTTTGGTCATCAGTGGTTAATTCTGACTTTAACTCTGTTTCGAAATATAAACTTAAAAAAAATCAATAATTGAAATATAAATGATGGATAGCACAAACATCTGATTGGCTGAAACGAAGATGTGTCCTCATTTCAGCCAATCAGATGCTTGAGATTTGAGACTGGTCTCCAGCATCATTTTTATGATCTTGTGCCTGTATCAATATAAAACCCTTATGCTATTCATCATTTATATTTTAATTATTCCTCGATGGAAGGAGGGGTGGGGTGAATGCTGTTAGTGCGTTTTTTAAGGTAAATGAAAACTGAAATGTATTCTAAAATCATTCTCATTTTCATATGCACATGATTAAACCAGTGGCTAATTCTATACAACAATTCTGAAAAACTATATCTCTGGAAAAAAACAACGACTTAAAACCCTTATTTCAATAGTACTTGTATGCAATGAAATGTACCTGTGACTTTGGCTTCTAACTTCTTGCACTGCTCAGTTCTCTTCTGAAAAGCTGCCAGAACCTCCTCCTTAGTGCCAAAGTCTCCTTTGTTCTGTTAACAGTAAATAAATATCATTTAGGCCAGAGATCATACATGAAAGCATGAAAATACATTATACAGTACAGTCGAGTCGCGATTTTACGAATCGCGATTTTCTGAAATAACGGTATACTACGAATAAGGCGGCCGGTCCCGTCCGTATTCCTTCTTTACTCAATATAAAAAAGATGCGATCGAACAAAACGCGATTTAACGAAAATTGCGATTTAGCGAATAATTATGACAGTCCCTTAAGCTTATTAACAATGTCATACAAATGCAATTCTACGAATTTTGGTCAGGCAGGTGATTTTCACACCTTTTCCGTTTTTTTGTATTGTTGAGCAATTATCGACCCAAGCAGTTGTGACACGAAATGCTCTGTAAACAACCATCGGGCGTGTTTGGTTGTAACAAAGATATTGAGTGATTAAATGTCAAATGTTTAAAATTGTATAAAATCTGAAACACGTGAATCGCTTGTCATTCTACTTCTGACATTTAGTTCTGCATAATCTTTTTACTACGGCGAGTATTCATTCAGTAAATTGATATCGACATTCTTAGAAATTCAGTGAAGGATTTTAGGGGAGGATAGCTGAATCTTAAATTGAATTGATTAATGATAATATATATTTCTAGAATAGAAATAACTAATGCGAACATTTCTTTTCTTTGTCGTTTTATTTATTGACCTTGAAATATCACTATAATAACACATTACGTCATTTAACGACATTGACGATTTGCGGCGGTAAACAACCAAACTATCAAAAATGCGATACTACGAAAAATGCGATATTACGAATAATCGGCTTGGTCCGATGCCTATTCGTAAAATCGCGACTGGACTGTACTTAACATTGAAACTAAGAAAATGTTGTTTTTAAATGGTCTTTCTTCCCATTTCGTGCAAAGTAACTTAAAGCTGTCCATTATTGACTTATAAAACAAGGCATTCTGTATCTTGTTATCAGGAAGTCCAGATGTTAAAACAGAAACAACTTTCTACTCATTTCCAGCTAGCAGTATAATGTTATACCTGCTGCAAAGTAACCAACAACACAGTACTTACCAAGTCGTCACTACTGCTGGAATATGGTAAACTGTCATCCAGATTGTCTTTCTTCAGTGGACTCTGAGCAACACTCCCTGTGCAGTACAAACGATTGTATTAGTGATTCTTTACACGTTACTCCATTTATACAAGTTTTATTGCATACATAGGCAAACATTGTAGATCCAGATCAGCCAGCACATCTGTGCCATCTGATCAGGATCTACACTTTTAGCTTCTTGGTTAGAAATAACTTAATGAATTAAAAAGCCAACACTGTAGCTACTAATCAGATGACACAGATGGATCAGATAGCAGTACATCTTTTGTAAAGATGGTTGCCAATAATTTTGACTCTACATAGAAAAAAACAGGACTGCCCACTATAATAATTGATTGGCTAACCTGTAATCAGTTATATTATTTGATCTTATTATTTCATGACATGATATTACTCTGACTACCATTTACATGAATATTTCTTTTCAGACACTCGCTGTAACTTGGATACTTTTATTAATATATTTATTTTAATCCTTAACTTCATGGGATATGGCTGTTATCCATGGGATATCAGTGTAGATCCAGGTTAGCCGGCACAAAAAATGTGCCAACTGATCTGGATCTACACTTTTCAAACATGTCATAAAAGTGGTATCTATGGAATAAAGGGTTTACAATACAAATATCACACCATGACAAATTCTGAAAATCCTGAGATAAAATCTTGAATAATAAAATCTAACTTTTACCTGTCAGACTAACTTTCCTAGGACTTCCAATTGCCAGACCTGGTAATGTTGGCAGAGTTTTGTCCCCTTCATTAACATTTCCACCTTCTTTTTGAATCTTCTCTTTCAGTTTGGCAAACATTTTTCTTCATAAATTTTCACAATCCATCCTGAAAAAAATAAACATTAAAATGTCATGTAACTGATTAAGTAATCTTTTACTCATTTTAAAACCGGCAGTAATAGCTATAATTTTAAAACCAACAAAGTAGCCTATTTTTCCCAATTATTGGTTAGAAATGGGATGACAGCCATATTCCCATGGCATAAAGGGTTAAATCTATTTCAATACTTTATTCTGGGGTTTATAATGTGTCAGTATTCTGCCAATTAATAATCAGACATAATAAAAACTAAAATCATGGTAGGATAAGATGTCAACTAAGTGGTGTGTACTAATATGTCAATGTCCGTTTTCAGCCAAATTTTAACGGTCAGGTGACTACTATAAGCTATATTTGACCTGCAACTGTGACCTACACCTTTGAGAGAGGAACTGTATTTGTGCATGACACTCCATCTCACCAAGGTTAATGTTCATGTTAAAATTAAACCAGATTCTTCAATGCAGCTCCAAGTTATGGGCCAGAAAAAAGGCTGACATGACCTTTGAAAGTGAACCTTGGATTGCCACACTGCACTCTCACTGAGGTTAACGTTGATACCAAAATTAAACAAGATTGGTCAACTCAGGCATCAATATTTCATTTTTATTGGGATTTTGACAAGAAATTTGGAAATAATCATGTAACTACATTAAGACTGCTCCAAACAAACTTTCTTTCTGTAAATTTTGTATCTGACCATGCAACTAATATGTCAGTATTTCTATTGGTGATAAAATTTCAATAGAATACGGCTTTGCTTTTGCGGTTTTAACAGGTTCAACACTACTAAATTTCAGTAGATTTGGTCCAATGCTCGGCCAGGTAGTTTAACAGCCAATTTACAGTAAATTTTGAATTTACGGTTATAAATATTAGAATAATAGTTAAATAGCCTAAATAATGGAAATCATTGAGAACTTGCATCAACTTAGTGTTTTTTTCTGTTCTTTAGATTTATACATACCTTCCTTGATGCTGATGTTTTCTTATTTTAGCACTTCTAAATGAACAGTTATAATAGAAGTTGCAAACATTTTCAATATAACCAGTTTAACAAGTAAAACAAGTCAATTTAAACATAAAAAGGTCTTAAATAAACTTTTGAGTCATAACAATTTTATCCTTGTACTATTGTGGTGCAGTTCTAGTTTTACTCTGGACAGTGTTTATTTGGTGGATGGGGTGTTAATTTAGATGGAATTTTACGAACAAATGTGTCGTCATTTCATATTTTTTCAAGTGGATATTTAAAGTAACATTTTTCCACAACGATTCACACCCGATTAAATGTACATTATGTTTTGTGTTTTTAAGAAATACGTTTTGGTTTAGAGCTTTAAATTTCTTAAAAGCTATCGTCTGCTGTGGGCATTCTAGTGCTTTGATGATACTGCCCTGGCTTTCTTCCTACAATGTCATGTTGCGTTAAACAAAAAAGAAACAAGTTACTTTCAATTTCAAACTTAAATTCGATATACAACAGATGATAACAAAATTGGCCGAGCATTGGACTGGCCAAGCATAGGTAACTTGACTCTAGGTGTAGAGCAGTACAGTAAGTGGTAATATTAAAACCATTCAATTTACTGTATATCAATTGGATTAATGGCTGCTGCCCTCTCTTTCTATATTATATAGTGGTATACCGTATATCGAATTTTTCAGAAGCATACTAGTGCTTTATTTCTCATACCAAATAGGTAAAAATACAGTAAATTAACACTGATTAACAATTATGCTTAGGTGCGTAAGACCGAACTGCATCGTAAACGCGAATATAAAACTTTATTAAACCCTTATTGTAAAACGCAGAAAAACAAATTCATTTACCATAATTACAGTCAATGCGAATGTCCGTCGGTCAGCCGGTCATGTCCGGTAATTTTGCAGGTTGACCGACGAAAACTTCTGTTATTGTCGGACACAATGTCCGATGCAAAATTACAGTCAGCACCGTTTCATTTTCGGAAAATCTAATTTCATTTCATTTCCAGTGCTATTTTAACTGAAATATCACGATTGTTCTGCGTGTTTTTATCCGTGAGTCACTATATGTAAACCCCTTTACGTTGTTTTTGACGAGTAGTAAGATTCAAAAAGCTTTCGGGTCAAGGTCGCTAATTATCCCATAATTCAATACGCCTTAGTAAACAATCATGGCAGTCAACTTTTGAAGAACCGATAAAAATATCAAGTCTTTTGATCTGCCGACGATTTTATTGAAGTATTATGGAAGCAAATAGATTCAGGTTTCTGTTCAATGTGGATACCTGGTACGATGTAAATGTCAAATCATTGAATGATGGCGCAAGGAGGTTACAATCACGGACTTTTGGTGAATCAAATGACAAATGTAAGAAATAAGCACATCAAATGATAAAACTCTGCTTTGGTGGTAGTGATATTTTTTTTACCATCATTGAAGGGTTTTGAATTGATTTGATTTTGTCTTAATTGCAACAATGAAAGGTCATGAAAAGATATCTGAAGATGATTTTGAAACAATTTGAAGTGTGGTGTGATATAATAATTATGGAAGCCGGTAAGAAGTGGTAGGTGCATGAAACTTATTGTAAGTAAATCCAACACACATTTTTACAAACATGTCCATAAACTATTCAACACTATCCAAACATTAACAACATTGGCATTAAGCAAGGAACTTGATTCTTATTGTGATGATTTAGAAAATCTAAAATTAAAGAAAATAATATGTTAAAATATCTATTATTTAAAGCTAGATATAGTAAATAAATTTTATAATAAAACTGTTATTTTAATACATCTTTTAAGTTGTTTTCACAAAAAAGTCCATAAAATTGCGACTGGCAAAAAGTTGTTGCGACTGGTAAAATTTTGGTGTTTACCAGTCGCAATGTCCTGTGAAGGGAAAAAAGTTTTCGCGTAGACTGTAATTACGAGGTAGCAGCTGAAAAAATGTAAATATTTTGCCAACACACATCGACGGAAATCGAAGAGTAGACCGGTGTAGCATGAGAATCTTAAGCATAAAGTATGGTGTTAGACCTATAAAAGTCTCCAATACAAATTAGTATGGGCGGCCAATACAGCTGATTAAGTTAATTTCGTTTTTTATTTTTGATAAGACTGTTACCATAAATACATATCGAACTCATTCAAATCATGGGACAATTTAACTTAATTTAGAATTATTTCCATTTAATTCGGCTCAAATCTTCGAAGGAGTTCCATTCAAACAAGTGCACAATTGTCTGTTTGAAACAATCTTATTTAATCCGAAAAGAGTTCGGAGTACCAATTTTGTTTATAGGTGTCAAAGATCCGTTTCTTTAAAATATCAAACGGAATGTCTGTTGCGCTTTGACTGTTCCAAACATATGAGAATCCATGAGAGTCTAGAATGTTTTTAATTTGATATGCCCAGTTTTTTTTTGGTTGTTTTTTTTTTTCGTTATAATTCCTATTTGCATCAACGCGATGTTTTAACAATAAATAAATATTTTTTACTAATGAGTTATTAAATTGCATATTAAATTCCGTAAGAGTTACCATTATTTATAAATAAAAAAGAACACGTGTGTGTATGCGGACCTAAAAGACTTTAATGGAGTTATTAACCCTTTCTGAATGACTTTTAAAAATTACGAATGCGTAAGAACATTCACACATATTGTACAAAGATAAAATTTAACAAAATGAAATAAAAAGTAAAAGTTATCAGATTGACATACAGGTTTTGTTTTGGCTCTTACTCTACTTAGTTATATAAAATATTCGATCTGAATTGAAGAATATTATAGCAGGTTTTTGCAGTTATTTTCATAATATCATTGTTGGAGAGTGTAAAGATCAGTTTGTCATCTTCACTAAAATTATGGCTATATATCTTTTTTAGTCCGCAATTTTCAAAAACATGTATGGCTATATATCTATATCGTCCGCACTTTCCAATACCTGTATAAAAATGTCTATATAAGCCGCACTTTTTAAAACAGATAAGCTGGGGGCGTCCGTGGCCGAGTGGTTAAGGTTTCCGACTGACAATCACTTGCCCTTCACCGCTGTGAGTTCGAGACCTACCAGGGTCAAGATCTTTCATGTGAGGAAGCTAACCAGCTAGCTTGCGGAACGTCAGTGGTTCTACCCAGGTGCCCGCTCGAGCCTGAAAAGTGCCAGTAGGGGCACCTGGGGTCTTCCTCCACCATGGGAAGCTGGTATGTCCACACCATAATGTCCTCGTTCAGAGGCGGGAGGGACATAAAACTGGGAAGTAACAACAACAACAACAACAGATAAGCTGGTTTATGGCTATATATCTTTGTAGTCCGCAGTTTTCAAATACATGTATGGCTATATATCCATATCGTCCGCACTTTCAAATACCTGTTTAAGAGTGTTCTATATCGGCCGCACCTTTTAGAAAAATACTGTTGCGCTAATTCATGACCCCGCGAATATGTTATTATCGGGTTTTGTGCGACAATTCGTCCTCGCGAAATTAAATGATACTATAGAAGCTTAATTATGGCTATATATCTTTGTTGTCATGTCCGCAATATTAAAAACTAAGCATCTCACTAATTGTATATCACTATTATAATGTACTATACCAGGGTCTATTAATTGTAAAATAGACCCAGACTATACTTATAATTTATTTCCCTTGTTTAAGGCGATTGCAATTGTGGTAGGCGCCAACGACATTGGACGAAAAACAGCCGTAGAAATAGTGGATGACATATCGAACATGGTTTTATCTCTTCTCATATTTATGCAGCTGTTTTTCATATTTATGCTGTCATGATTTATTTTGATTAGTTTATAATTTCGCTGATTTAAATATCTATTTAATTTACTATTTAAGATAAAAATTGAAAAGGAAAAAATAAAATATATAACATTTTATATAGTGTTATTTACTTTCATGATAATGAATCATTGTTTATTATTAAAATTGAAAAGCGACCGCACCAGGTGTCCTTCATTCGCTATATTGTCCGCATTTTTCACACCCCTTCTTTGTTTATGTCGTCCGCACTTTTCAATGATATTCTATATCGTCCGCAAATTGGACCGCATTTTAGTGGGACCCTTCATTAAATTGTGTCCCTTTGTCCTTTTTCCAAAGCCAGGCCCATTTTTTTAAACATTTGTTTCTTATCAGCCAATTTTTGACATTTATACAATCAAAAATAAAATTGCATTAAAAAGAAAAACTGTCTACATGTACTCCCAAACCAACATTTGGGGATTTTGTAAAATATGCAAGGAATAACAACAACTTCTGTATTTTTTTTAAAATATTTGTTTATTTTTCTCAACGCTATTACGATGATAAAATTTCCAGATTTAATAAAATAGATGAAGGTTTTTCTGAGGCTAGACTGCAGTCTTGAACGGCTATCATTTCTGGCTATACTGGGAATGAAATAAAGAACAACATATCATCAGACTGGTGAAATAGTCGTTTTGTTGCTGCTTCTGTTGCGGATAATGATTGTCAATTACATAGAAAATGATAATAACGACGAGGATGCTGGTTATGAACGAAGATAATTATATTTTAATCTGTCGCTTGTTTTACAAATTCTTTCGAAATATTTTACAATGTCAATAACACCATATACTATAATTTAATACTATCTTGGTAAGTCTTAAGGGTGGGTTGGAGTTATTTCACCAAGACAACTTGTACTTGTTTTGTGATACGAGAACCTTTTGGGGCAAGTGTGAGGTTGGTGCACCCTAGAACCTGGTTTTAACCCCCTGTGGCAATTTGTTTTGCCACTGACCGTTCCAAGGCGGTATCCCCAAGGGTTCTCTTTTTCGTTAATTGTTTGTGGCGTCCTATTTGGATTGACATACTTATATAAAACATGCTCTCTCTCTTCCTCTCTTCTTTTTCGCTGCGTGGGGAGGCTGTGTTTTTTGAGTGTGGCGATTCCTGATATGCATATATTACTTTTTTTAAATACCCAAGGGAGTTATGTTTAGAACAATATGGTAATTAAGCGGAATATCGTGACCTCTCATCTGCAATGGCATTTTCTAGATAAAGGACAGCTAGATGGTGATGGAAGCAGTGATTATCAAGCAGTGATGATCACGTATATCAGGGCTATCCGATCAACCTTTTTGAGGATTGTCCCGGCTAGCTCAATCGGTTGCTGAGTCTCTGTCGGAATTGCATGGCTAGGTGCTGTCGCCATGACGGTGCGGGTTCGCTTCTCAGAAGAGGCAATATCATTAGAAATTAACAATATTTGTTGCGGCCGAAAAAAGTCTCCCCGTACACACTAGTCAGTACTGTAATCAGTAAAATAATCCGTTACCGCTGTCATGCAGTGAGGATAACGCATATCCGGGCTATCCGATCAACCTTTTGGGGTTGTTCCGGCTAGCTCTATCGGTTGCGTTGTCGGAATTGTATGGCTATCAATATTCTGTGACGGTGCGGGTTCGCTCCCCTGTAGAGGCAATATATTCGGAAATGCAAGATATAAAAGGCTAGGTCCCAATAGTAAATCTAGAATGTGCTGGATTGCCTTAATAGAAGTCTACAGGTGGGGGTTATAATTTAATTAGTGTTCTATAGCCTTAAGTATGCCCTCTACGATGACGTCATAAACCCGCGCAGCTGTCAAGCATGAGAGCTCAAGTTTAAGTGTCATTTATAACATAACAAAACCTTATTCAGCTGACTAGTAAGTGAGTATTTTCTAAGTTTATTGAAATTTTCGATGTTTTTAATCATAATAAAGTATAGAGGGTTTTGAGATAAGTATAGTCGCCTGGCATAAACGCAAAAGTATCATTACTTTTCGCGACCTGCTCATTGTATAAGAATTTAAGATACACGACTCACGAAGCTAATTAACAAAGAATATCGAGATTAAAAACAGCTTTAATGTTGAGGGTGAAATACTACTGCTGTTGAGTTGAGGATTACGTATTGTTTACTGTTTCCAACCGAACCAATGATTTTCACACATTCTCTGTTCAAGTAGACTGTACATAGTGTAGATGAATTTCTTGTGCAATTTGAAACATTGAGGAAAACTGAATCAAGAAATTTTGGGATAGGATGGAGAGCAAAGTATCACAAACACTACAAAAACATATAAAACATAGTTTAACCCTAATTTGATTAAACTTAATGTGTACTAAGTAGTTTCCCTGTAATCTTAAATAATATATCATTGAATTGGTTAAGGTTTACTTATACTCTGTCAAAACTGTAGTGAGATTCAACAATTTTACATTTAAAGTCATTTGTTTTCCTTCTAAATTGCAATGGTTTCCAGATTTTTATCAAATAGTCAAAGTTAATTACAAAACCCAGTTAGTCTTCTCCAGTTGTAAATCAGTGACTCTCGGCGCAATATGGAATATGTAAGTGTTAAAAATTGCATGTCAGGTAACAGAATCTTTTTTTTTATCAAAGTATTACATAATTGAGACGCAATGATTCAGTGCTACTGAAATCTAGTTGTGTGTCAGATGAAAGTAATCCAATATTTCATCCCAGAGAGGTTCTAACATAAATTATGTGTTTTTTGTTTTCCAGGATCCAAAGGGATAAAAGTCTGATGTCTTTAGCAAGCATTGCAGAGTCTGACATCATGACAGTAACCGCAGTCAATGAAGATTCTCCATCTTCAAAAATCTACAATATAAGACCACAAGAGGGCGCTTCATGCAGGGTAATTCTACAGTCAGAATCAGATATAAATGGGATCCACCCAATAGGTGAAGAGTTTGAAATCTGTATTGGGGAAACAGATTCAGTTGTAGATGATGCTGTAGAAGAGGAATTGAGGAAGCTTAGAACTGGAGAAACAAGCTGTATTCAGATTGCCATACATTCAGGTGTAGCAGAAGATCCGGCAGTTGAAACCAGTAACACTAACATTAAGGCTGTACAAGTTTCTGTGCAGCTTGTTAGCTTTGAAAATGGTCATATGGTGCATCAATTATCACATGACCAAAAGTTTGAACTTGCTTCTCATCATAAGGCAAAAGGAGTTGATTTGTTTAAAGCTGGTAAACTTGACTATGCTTTTAGAAGATTTAGCAAAGCTATAAAATACTTGATTTTAATGTTACCAAGTAGCAGTATATCAGAATCTCTTTTATCAGAGTATAACAAACTGAAAGTTCAATGCTACTCAAATCTTGCTGCTTGTCAGATGAAAGCTGGAAGTTATGAGTATGTTGTAGCAAACTGCACCAAGGCACTCTGTACTGAACCAAACAATGTGAAATGTATGTTTAGAAGAGCATCTGCCTATCTGATGCTTCAGAACTGGGATTCGTGTAGAAGCGACATTCAGGAGGGTTTAAAGATAGAGCCAAGTAGTAAATCTTTAAAAGATCTGTTCCAGAAACTGCAAGCAGCACAAAATGTTTGAATATGTGACACTTTTGAGCCTATGCCTGTGATTTTTGGCTTTATCATACAGCACCAATTTTGCTGGCAAGTGAAGAAGACTTCCCAGTTGCAATACTAGTACTGTAAAATTCCTTTTTAGTTTTAAATGCCCCTGGTGGCATTACTTCTAAGGGGGTTGCTTATTATTTATATAAATTATTTCTATTCCAATATTAGATTGTAAAGGATATTGGATAATAAATATGGATTAACTGAAGTTTTTCCTTAAAATAACATGAGCATTTAAAACGAACTATACTGTATTAATATTTATTGGAAGAGAATATGACTGTGCTCTCATGATAAAATTGTGTAAACATGTTTAAAAAATCAATTTTGCTAATTTGTTTTTATTAATCTGTAAAAATTTGAAATTTGACACCAGTTACTGTTAATGTATTAAGGTCGAAATCTCAAAAAAGCACTAAAAATATATAATAATGCATATCATTTCAGTGATTAATTTTTTCAGGTAGCTTAGTGCATGTATTTGATAATGGGTAATATTCCCAAGTGAAAAAGTTCATTTTCCTATTTGTTGTGTTGTCTGCGGATAGCAGGTAGACACATAGTCTAATAATCTAATCAGGTGGTGTCAAAGGTGCTATCGTTCAGTAGTCCCCAACATTAACATGAAACTTATTGCAGCCTATAACTTTGAAAGTATTCACTTAATACTAAGAGTATATCATCTACATGAACAAAGTCTTGGTGGCAACAAGAATGATAACTCCTGTTTCACTATTGTTTGAGTTATGCCCCTTTTCAATGTTACATTAACACGATACTTAATGTTGCCTGTAACTTGAACGTACTTCTTCTATTAACTTTATATTTGGACTATTTTTTCTGCATGAACAAAGTCATTTGAGACCTCAAGAATGATAACTCTTATTTTACAGTAATTTTACTTTGAGTTATGCCCCTTTCAAGTAACATGAAACTTTATCTTGCGTGTAACTCTGAAAGTACTTGTCCTATTCACTTAGTATTGGAATATATCATATGCATGAACGGTATGCCATAGGTGACAACAATGATAACTCCTGTTTCACTATTGTTTGAGTTATACCCCCTTTCAATTGCAATTTTTGGCGACATGTGTGTTCCAAGGAACACCAAATTCTAGTTTGGTAAATATTTCACGACCCAACGTAAAAAAACGTTTTTAAAATTGCTATTATTTAACCCTTTACTCCATCAATAACACTTTTATT
Organism: Corbicula japonica; assembly: GCA_038501625.1. Classification (NCBI taxonomy): domain Eukaryota; kingdom Metazoa; phylum Mollusca; class Bivalvia; order Venerida; family Cyrenidae; genus Corbicula; species Corbicula japonica. The sequence goes on from JAZAYU010001001.1 coordinate 94,329, forward strand.
CCAAGTGCAAACAGTGTAGAGCTGGATCACCCACTACTACTGTGCAGTCTGATCAGGATCTGCACATAAGTCTATTAATTGTTGCAGATGTCAGGACTATGAGTAGAAGTGGTCTTGCAGGCTCTCGTGTCGATCTTGGTCCATGACAAAGCCCATTAGAAATTCTTATTTCTTTATCCAAGTTCTCAGCCTTTTAATTTCGGAGGTTCTTCACAACATCTAAACTTAGCTGATACACATCGTTAGTGATATGGCGGCGACTCTGTACTTTTAATCTCCAAGGAAATAGCGCATAGCTAAACTCTGCATTGCCTCAGTGGAATAGTATTTATTGTCTAACCGCGCCTCCCACCCACCGCCACACACACACGCACACAAAATACATGCTGCATAACCTAAAACCAGGGTCTATTTAACAATTAATAGACCCTGCTAAAACTGACCGGAATATGGCATCAGACAGATTTGAAAAGGTAAGGAACAGGAACCGCCAGAAGTTGACAACACGAGATGCTCTCCCTGCACAGATAAAATATTTTAGCCATTTCAGCATAGTTTGACAAGTCATCAAAGTACAACACCTTGACATTTGTAACATTTAACAACCAATGTTGTATTATACACAAATTCCAGTCTCTTTTACAGTGTTTGGTCACAGAATTTATCCCCCATTCAAAGTCGTATTATTTCCATTGCGCCTTATACTAAGAGTATCTAACACCAGCATCTTTGCGTCATTAATCGTCACGAGCTAGCGCCTCAGACCAGCATCGGTACCACAACACGGGACAACACACACTTAATGCGACATTGCCGCAGTCATTACAACATTCGCCGCATTTGCGTTCAAAAGCATCAGCACCACATCGTCTGATATCCGCATCCACCGCTCCAAACAACATCCTACAACACAAGTCGGTTCTTCGGAAAAAAACAGATTCTTACTTTCTATTTCTTCGGGTTTTGAATAGGCAGTAAGCGGTGGTATTTTTAGTACAATTAATATTTTGTTTTACAATATTATATTATTCTTTCTGAGTCGCTTACCCGTGCCAAGATTTATCTCGGTATGAACTGTTTTAAACATAATAATCAGTCTGTCCACCTTGAATACATGCAGAAGTGTACACTTATTGTTTTAATATAACCAGATTCTACACTTTACTAAAATACTCCCCGTCAATAGAAAGTGACCACTTCGGTAATTACTACCAGTTTTAACAGATTGATATTAATGACTTCATGTGAAAGGCTTCTTATAATGTTTAACGTAGGACGCCGACGGAATTTGAAACATTCACTATGATCAAGTTCAGGAACACTGTGACTATCGGTATTGCCCTCTTAAAGCTGATTTCCGGCTTTCTGCAATTTCCCGACCGCAGTCAGCTAAAACATTTTCAAACATTGACCAAATGAACAGTAGAGTGTCTAGAAAACAAGAAGACAGTCCTTAACATGTTTTCTCATTGGCTGTCATGCAAATTTGTCTGGTTGATTTTATTGTTTTTATCAGATACATGTAATCATTTGTATGGTTATTGCGATGTAAGAAGTTTAGACCAATTGTTCAGATTGCCTGGCTTCAGAACCATCTTTTGGAAACTGATAATCGAGTAGTTCAGTGTTGTTATCAGTTTCGTTCTTTAAAGGTCGTTGAGCACAATACTATGTACAATGTAAATAGTACTTCATAAATTACTTTTGTTTTAATATTTCGACCAGTTTTAAGATCGGTTCTTTCTAATATCCCAGCAAAATATAGACCTGGATATTTTTTAATCACCCCCAATGATATACATTCTGCTGTTAAAATTTTGCCTTTGGCGTTTTCTGTAATATGCAGAATTTATATTTTCAGATTCTCAGTCAAATTTCTATTCTGGTTAGTTCCTCCCATTTTTTTTCTCATTTATGGCTTTTATATGGGTACCATTCGCCGCTGAACATGGAATGATATTAATCTGAAAATACCGCATTAAAGGTTCCATGTTCACCGCTATATGTACACCATCGTTTGGGATGGTTCGAAATTGTACTGTTTATTGGTGTTAATATTGAGTTGCGCACATCCGGGGCTATCTAATTACCTTATGGGGGAGGGGGGTGTAATATGCAATTCCATTACTGTCCCTGAACAAGCTCAATCAAACCGATCCTGCAATATTTTCATATTTGTCGTTTGGTGACTTTCATAGTTCCCGTTTTATCTATTTACAAAACCATTCAACAACACCAACAAACAACGAACGAGCGATATTTGACAACTTAAGATTTCTTTTACATGTCGCGGGTAAAGTATAATTTTAAGCTATATTTAATGCAGATACACTTATTTCAAATAATTTTATACGAATGAAATTCTATAAATAATCCGTATTAATTTATTAAATTACAAAGCACCATTCGTGCTTCTTAAAAAAATAAGAAAATTAAATAAGCGTTTTAGGAAAAAACACCTGCGAACATAACATGACTCCCACCAACAAGAGAAGGGGTTACTAAACCAGGTTTGAGGGTGAACCAACGACACACTTGAGCAGCGTCAAACTTGTTCCGCCATGTTCTCAATAATAAACATGTTGCCTTTTTGAATTACCACCGTCTAGTCGACTTCGGTATCATCGATATACCAGATCTGAGGAGATAAAGGATTTTACACTCTGCAATTTACTGATATTTAGTCTCATTTCGTGAGTGTTTTTTTTTAAAGAGATTGCTAGTTTAATTGTTGGTTGCATGGCGGCTAAAGAAAGTATTTTCCTTAGGTCCATGCTTTGTTCTTGCGAGTATCATGAGAACGTTCTCACGATATCTTGTGTAAGTTCACGACATCACAACATCCGATATGTGATACAGTTTGTTCCTGTACTCTGTGGAAATTAAGCAGACTTTGATCTAGAAAGTCATTGACGGAAAAGAGGAGGTGCGGGAAGGGGCGGACAGAAAGTGGAAAATTAGTTATTATGACGCGACATTACTGTTAGATTTATTGGGTGATATAGTCCCAAGAGTCCGGGAAAAACGTGTCGAACAAAAACACACATTTTGAAAAATGAAATTTGTTAACATTTCATTTCATACGACAATATTAAGAGAAAATTGATCAAGTATGAATTCATTGTAGCGCACGTGTCGTTAAGAGGTCGCAAACATTGCTAATGGCGAAAACTGGCTAAAATTCCAAAAATGAATTTTGGGGGAAATACTTACTGCTACCTAGATTTTAGTAGATCTCATGCAAACGGTTTTTCTTTTGATTTAGTATGTGCTTGGTAATTAGAACATGAATTAGACTAAATTTAGCTTGCAAACATTAACTACATCCTTAGCTAAATACATTTCTTTTCTAAAATCTAGGTGGAAATAGCTTTTTTCCCCGAAATTCATTTTTGAAAGTTTAGCCAGTTTTCGCCATTTGCAATGTTTGCGATCCCTTAAACACCACCGTTAACGGAACAGAAATGTTCTTATTAGGACAAAGTTTCTCATCCATACATGTCACATTTAAAACAAGGTTAAATTAATACAGCGACATATTCCTAATATGTATGAATTGTTTATGTTAAATACGACTATATTAATATAATTTCATAAAATCATTAAAGCAAAAATAATTCCAAATTAGGGGAAACGTTTACAGTCCATTATTAAAAAAGTCGCTACGGACTGCTATAAATTGACAACTCATTTAACATTTTATGGCCTTTTCATTTCAACAGTTCTTTGCACTTTATAATCATAGTCGGTCTTCTTATGTAATATTAATTGTGGCAAAACTGTTGTTTTTCTGTAGTGGTGCGAAAAACTGTGTGCGTACGTGCGTTCAATTTTCTTTATAGGCGCCATACCATAGCATGTCGGTCACCTTTTGAGAGCTTGTTCTGAAGTAGTCTCAATAATTCGACAAGTACAGACCCATTTTACAAACTGATTTTTTATAGATGCCTTCCCTTTACTTCTCAAGCAGTTGGGATCAAAATTGTGGTGGAAATCGCTCTGCCATAAATCCCGTTTTTTTCACTGCCTCTTGAAATTTTCAGCACTGCTATGTTCATGTGTTGTTATAAAACATAAATAGTCTCTAAAGTATCAATAAAATAAAAATATTCCACAAATAAAACCTTTAAACTTACTATTGTTTATGCCGTTTACATGTTGATAACCAATGAAAGCGTCCCTTTTAAAAATCGATAATCTACAGTCAGGTAATCTTTTAGCGGTGAAACATAAAAACTATTGACATTTGTGGAGGTTCATAAGTTTTTTGTTTTTGTTTTTGTTTTTTTGTTTTCATTATAAACGAACAAGTTTCTTAAAAAGTATCACATATATTGATTCTAATTGGAATAAGCTTTTCAGTTATGAATTTTTTAAAGTTATTTAAGGTTTAAAAAAACTATCTGAAGCCGTCAAAAGTTGCGACACAGCTTCTTATCGCTGACATATTCAAGTAGATCTCGAAGGAAAATTTTCCGCATTGATTTGAATGCTAACTGGGTTGTGCGCGAAGGGGGGACATCGTATGTATAGAAAAGCCCTTGTTGCGCACAATAAGTTGTGCGAAGGGCGGACATCGTATATATAGAAAAGCCTTTGTTGCGCACAATTAGTTGTGCGAAGGGCGGACATCGTATATATAGAAAAGCCCTTGTTGCGCACAATTAGTTGTGCGAAGGGCGGACATCGTATATATATGGAAATGCCCTTGTTGCGCACAATTAGTTGTGCGAAGGGCGGATATCGTATATATATGGAAAAGCCCTTGTTGCGCGCAATTAGTTGTGCGAAGGGCGGACATCGTAAATATATGGAAAAGCCCTTGTTGCGCACAATTAGTTGTGCGAAGGGCGGACATCGTATATATATGGAAAAGCCCTTGTTGCCCGCAATTAGTTGTGCGAAGGGCGGACATCGTATATATAGAAAAGCCCTTGTTGCGCACAATTAGTTGTGAGAAGGGCGGACATCGTATATATATGGAAAAGCCCTTGTTGCGCACAATTAGTTGTGCTAGTTCTGAAGATATCTTTTTTATTGGGAGGGTCCTCATTTGGCGTTCGTTACATGCCAGGCCCGTAGCCACGCTGACATCACATACTGAGGCAATTGTCTCGGTGAAAATTGTAGTGACAAAAATAAAAAATCCCGTGGGAGTATGCCCACAGACCCCCCCCCCCCCCGTTTCGATCATCTTGGCTCAGTGATTTTGCCGCTCTTGATACGGCACTGTATGTGCAAGATTTGGCAGAAACTTAGATATTCATTATCATTATCATGGATTTATTATTTAGACATAAAGTTCATGAATTTCAGAATTCTAGTGCAAACGGAATTTCCTTTTCTTATCATGTGAGCACTTACTCGTTTGATTTTAATATGTAAATGTTAATCATGCACCCACAGATGAATACATTTCTTTACTTCAGCCTAATCTTGCTCATTAGGGTTGGCTTAAATAGAAGAAGACGAACGGACGTACGAATTAAAATTCACAAATAATATAATGATCTCTGACAAGAAACGGTGAAGAAATTATTTTTTCCCCCAATAGTTCCAAGTCGATGCTATGAACTTGAACTCTTAGTTATCGACTGGATAAAACCTGTAACCACCGGAAAATCACTGACTGACATTGGTAAATTTCCCAGCAATTCTAAATTCATTTCTCTTTGAGTAACTTGATTACCTTAGTACACATTGGAGGTAAATGAATGGCGATAACTGCAAACAGTATAGAAGGACGGTATTATACAGAAAACTTGCAAATGGATTTCATTGATTAAAATTCGTAATAGTGCACTACGGCTGTAAGCCGTATAGAAATTCGCATATAATGTGTGCGTTTTAGTGTCAGTTTCACAGGGTGTTAACCTTACGACTACACGTGAAAACAGAAGCGGGAATAAATCAGTTTATTGCGGATCCTGGTGAGTTTTTTTGTTTATTGAAGAAAATAAAAATTGTTATATTCAACTTAATCAGCTCCTGTGTGTACTGAGATTATCAAAATTTTTCATTGTCTTTTTTGACATTGGTTTAGACAGCTGTCACAATACAAAGAGACATAGTTTTAGCGAAATTAACAACAATGTATCCACTGTTGTTAAAGCCATTGTTGCTAATGCAATAATGGTTGAGAACCCTTTAAGGGCCCTGCATACATTACCACCAGAGCTCCAGAATAAAATTCAATGCAAAGCTTATTTACCCTCTGATGTTCAGCCTTCAGGTCTAGGAAACGGCTGTTTTTACAGACTGTCAGTAAATTTACAGACTGTATTTAGCCTATAGATTAATCTGTAAATTTATTGTCAAGGGGGTTTCAAAATGTGTCAATAACTTAATTATTGGTTCTACACCACATTTGGATAAAAATGAATGAAAATCTACAAATAAATTAGTATTTTTTATTGTAAATCAACATAACTTTATTTATTATATCATTATTATGTTCAGGTGATTGTGTGGAATGTTGTTAGATCATTGATGACCATGTTGAAGAAGAAATAACACTGTAAACAAACTTCCATTTTTTTTGTTTATATTATAACTGCCCTATGCCATGCTCTTAGCTATCAAAATTAACAAAAATGCTTTAGTTTTGTAAATTTCTAAAATGTGTTAATTTTTATGCCCCCACAAAGTGGGAGGCATATAGAGTTGCACTCGTCTGTCCGTCCGTACGTCTGTACGTCCGTACGTCCCCAAATCTTGTGGCATCAACTCCTCCTAAACTATAAGGTGGATTTCTTTCAAACTTGCACAGATGATCAAGCAGGATGTGTAGATGATCATAAAGAAAGGATTTTTTCCTGTGACCATTTTTTACCAGAGTTATGGCCCTTTGTTAATTTCAGTTATAAAATCTTGTGGCGTCAACTCCTCCTAAACTACAAGGCAGATTTCTTGCAAACTTGCACAGATGATGAAGCAGGATGTGTAGATAATCGTGAAGAAAGGATTTCTTCCTGCGACCATTTTTACCAGAGTTATGGCCCTTTGTTATATTCATTAATTAAATCTTGTGGTGTCAACTCCTCCAAAACTATAAGGCAGATTTCTTGCGAACTTGCACAGATGATGAAGCAGGATGTGTAGATGATCGTAAAGAAAGGATTTTTTCCTGCGACCATTTTTACCAGAGTTATGGCCCTTTGTTAATTTCAGTTATAAAATCTTGTGGCGTCAACTCCTCCTAAACTACAAGGCAGATTTCTTGCAAACTTGCACAGATGATGAAGCAGGATGTGTAGATAATCGTGAAGAAAGGATTTCTTCCTGCGACCATTTTTACCACAGTTATGGCCCTTTGTTATATTCATTAATTAAATCTTGTGGCGTCAACTCCTCCAAAACTATAAGGCAGATTTCTTGCGAACTTGCACAGATGATGAAGCAGGATGTGTAGATGATCGTAAAGAAAGGATTTTTTCCTGCGACCATTTTTACCAGAGTTATGGCCCTTTGTTAATTTCAGTAATTAAATCTTGTGGCATCAACTCCTCCAAAACTATAAGGCTGATTTCTTGCGAACTTGCACTGATGATGAAGCAGGATGTGTAGATGATCGTAAAGAAAGGATTTTTTCCTGTGACCATTTTTACCAGAGTTATGGCCCTTTGTTAATTTCAGTAATTAAATCTTGTGGCATCAACTCCTCCTAAACTACAGGGCAGATTCCTTGCAAACATGCACAGATGATGAAGCAGGATGTGTAGATGATCGTGAAGAAAGGATTTTTTCCTGCGACTATTTTTACCACAGTTATGGCCCTTTGTTTATTTCACTTACAAAATTTTGTGGCATCAACTTCACATTTTCTATTTGGCTGATTTCTTTCAAACTTGCACAGATGATTAGACATGATGTGAAGATTGTTGTCAAGGACATTGTCTTGCAACAATTTTCACCACAGTTATGGCCTTTTGTTTATGTTAGTTATTAAATTTTGTGGCACTTACTCCTCATTTACTAATCATGATCACCACATGTTGTTAATACCTGGTACAAAATTTTGTAACAAATGTTATTGCAGTGGGGGCATCAGTGTCCTGTGGACACAGTCTAGTTGTATCAACCTTTGTCCATAAATTTACTGACACATAAATAAATTTATCTATAATAAACTGACTTTCTGTCAATTTACATAAAAACAGTTAAATTTACAGTAAAAAAAGCTGTTTCCTAGACCTGGCTAGGATGCAAATGGTATTTTACCAAAGTGAAACTGTGAGAGGGTACTATGTTCTTGAACTGTTCTGAAACAATAAATTTTTCAAAAAGTTACAACTAATACTATGGAATTCTAAGCTTGAATATCTTCTTAGGTTTTACCTTTTCAAGAAGTGCTGAAAATAAATGAGCACCTGAATCTTGACCACATTTTGGAAAAATGAAAGGTTACCAGTACTCACACTTATTAAATGCCAAAAATCAAATGGTATTTTAGTAAATATCAGTCGTATCTGGAGCTCTGACAACACTGCACCTACAAGCTCAACTTTTATTTAATTATGCCCCCATGAAGTGAGGGAGTTGCAATCATTCATACGTATGTCCATAAATACGTCCGCCAAATCTTGTGGCATCAACTACTCATTAACTGTCAGGCAGATTTCTTTCAAACTTGCATAGATGATCAAGTAGGTTGTATAGATGGTTGTAAAGAAAGGATTTTTTCTTGCGACGTTTTTATCAGAGTTGTGGCCCTTTTATTACACATGCTGTTATAGCAGTGGGGGCATCAGTGTCACAAGACACATTCTAGTAAGTGTCTGCAACAGACTCTCGGTTCTATAAATTCTCTCTGTATGTTGTTAGAGGTAAGAAACTAGTATGCAGGACCCCTGCAACCAGTCAACTTACCAGATAGCCATTGGATTATTGGTTGCTGCTTGCCTTTTATATATTCAAGTACTGCACATGTAAGTCAAAATTTCAGTCATTGAGTAAACCTGTCCACCTTGTAAAACAAATGTGGATCAACATTTTGTTGTAAAATGTATAGCTGAAGCTAAATCATGTGTAGTGACATTTTAAAAGTTTGCATTTACAGCATTCATAGGTTTTATCTAGTATGACAGAATTAATATATGGTTATTTTTAGTGATGTAACGATTATCGGTTAAAATCGCTTAATCGTCTATAAACGCCATTCGATTTGATAATCGATGTCATTCTCTCATAATCGATTTATATTGATGTTTACCACTGTCTGTTAAGTACAGCATAATAAGGCATATATTTATAATTTATACATGTCATTAATTAAATAAATTTGTTTGACCTTGTAGGCATTTATTGCCATTTACAAGCTATTTTGGGGGTTGCAGGGATTCCAATAGGTGCAGATTTTTGCATTTTGAAGCAAACAAATTTGAATTGTTCCACTTTTGACTGGATTTATTTAAAGTACTTAGTTTATGTATTGTTGTATTATTGTTCTTGATTTCTCGCAGAAAAAGCACTGTATTATTTTGCTCGGACTCTTCAATGCCTTTGTAGTTGCAGCTGGCTGCTTAAGGTCACAGTGTATTTGTAGTCTTTTACATAATTAGTTTTTGAGAAAACTGACCCAAAAATAGGGTAAAGCATTCATGTCACACAACATAGCACCCAGACAAACCTTCTGTAGATTTTCAAGTTAAGATTATAGTTGTACAAGAATGTAAGTTCTGTTATTTACATAATGACTGTATAGTGTTTAATTGAATTGATTCTCTCAATTGTCTTATTTATATTTAAAGTAGCTAGTTTATAGTACATAACATAAATAAACATTAAGGTACACAGCAAAACACAGGCATTAACCTTCAAAGCCTGTGTCAAAGTTTCCGATAATTTTCCGATCTAAATCGATTTCTTCTTGGAATTTTGATTCGATAATCGATTATGATATTTGTCCGATTCTGCAACACTAGTTATTTTTATGCTTAACTTCCACAAACAAGCAAGAAAGCAGTGACATAGATTCAAAAGCCTACATTCTGGAAATATGATTTTCCTTTTAAGCCAGACTTTTTTTTCAATGGAATAAAGGTTATGGTGGACAAACTACTTTTGGTTGGCAGTGAGGCTTAGTTTCAGCCCCATATGACCATTAATGGCATGATCACCTGTCAGCTAAAAGCCAGGTTAAACTGGATTTTAATTTTATTAGAACCAGATTTAAAAGAATTGAATGTGAATGTGTTGCATGCATTAAGGTATAAACACTTACATGCATCAACATCTTGGCAGTGGAAGTATGTGCAGGCCCTGCAGGGGTTTTCTTTATCAAAGTTCTAACTGGTGCAGATAGTTGGCGTCTTCTGCAATACCTTTCACCATCAAAAATCACTTAATTTCTATCATTAAAGTTATAATTTTATTGTACATTTTTTTTAATAATAAGTTTTTGAAATTTTAATTACAGGTAATAAACTGTAACAATGGGGCTTTGCAAAAGATCACAGAAGACAGATATACAGGAGGTGAAGTCAGAGGACCTACAGCAAGGGGAAGTGAAAATGAAAAAACAGATCAACTTGTTCCAAGGAGTTGCCATTATTGTTGGAATTATTATAGGGTCTGGGATTTTTGTCTCACCGGTGGGAATTCTTCAAAATGTTCGTTCAGTGGGAATGTCTTTTGTTTTATGGGTTGTATGTGGGATATATAATGCACTGGGTGCTGTGTGCTACGCAGAACTTGGAACTATGATACCACAGTCTGGTGGCGAATATGTGTACATTCGTCGTGCATTTGGCGATTTAGCATCATTTGTGTGCATGTGGATTGATTTCCTACTGGTTTGTCCCGTTGGAATAGCAGCTATGGGGCTAATGTTTGCTGTGTATTTGTTGAAGCCAATTTACCCAGATTGCGAGATACCAGACGGGCCTCAGAGAATGTTGGGCGGCTTGATAACGAGTGAGTATATATATTTATATTGGCAAGAAATGGGCATAGC
>JAZAYU010001002.1:0-5000 GCA_038501625.1 Corbicula japonica
TTCTGAATATTTTGGGCAGACGAGGAGAAAATGATATTCTGTTTCAACAGTATTCATATTACATTGTAAGCATTTTCTATCATTTCGCGGTATATTTGTATGTCTTCCTTTTTCTATAGCTAAATCATGTGAGGATAGTCTACATTTTGTTAAAGATATTCTATATTTATTTACCTGTATGCAATTAAGATATTTTTTCCATACTGAATTCGTGTTTATAGACACTATGCGATGAAAGCCTATTAGAATTATTGATGTTTGAATACCAGGACTGTTTATAAATATCTAGGATAACTAAATAATTGCATTTTCACATGTAGGACCCGATAATTGTGTGTCACAAATATGATAGAATGAGAACATTACACAAGGCCGATAATAAGTATTAAGTGATAACGAATTAGTAGACAGTTACGAGACACTTATTCTGTACGTGTATATAATGACCTTTTGGAAAATATAGAAAATTAAATGATGTTTCAGTTATCTAATCTTATTAAGAGAACCTGAAGATGCCACATTTTGTAAAACTATGTTCTTGTTGTTACTTCCCAGTTTTATGTCCCTCCCGCCTCTGAACGAGGACACTATGGTGTGGACATGCCAGCTTTCCATGGTGGAGGAAGACCCCAGGTGCCCCTTCGGGCAATTTTCAGGCACGAGCGGGCACCTGGGTAGAACCACCAACGTTCCGCAAGCTAGCGGGTTAACTTCCTCACATGAAAGATCTTGACCCTGGTAGGTCTCGAACTCACAGCGGTGAGGGGCAAGTGATTCTCAGTCGGAAAATTTAACCACTCGGCCACGGACGCCCCTTGTTTGTATTTCCATTTATTTATCGTCGCTACCGGTTGCCCATATGAGCGACGCCTCCAGAAGAGTGTTAGTCATTTTAAGGTTTTGGAGGATAGTGCAAGATACAGAGGACTCTCCAATTCCAGAATCGTCCCTGGTTCTTTTAAGTGCCCGGTGTATAGCACCACTACACTGGACCTCGGTTTTAAGTCCCATCCGAACGACTATATTAGTTATTTTAGTTGGAGAAGCGGGGGATCGAACCAGCGATCCCTGGACTCAGAGGCAGACACGCTAACCACTGAGCTAATTATCCGCTCTTTTGCTGACAAATCATATTTATACTATTTCGTTTGTCACGTGACTGTTGAGATATCGGTTATACGATAAGCTGATTACCGACTGGTATCTTCTTCTTGTTTTTTCTCTCGTTTTAGAAAATGAATTACAGGATATTTATTTAAGGTATTGCGTCTTTCGCCATTGTTTTGCCATGGACAATAAGAAAAATATAAAAAAAATTCTCAAACGGCACTATGCACTTCCATCAAACTTTGCACAAATAGTCAAATAAGTGCATGAACAGTAGAAAAAATAGTTAGACCTAACAAATCCCTTAAATTCTATTTGCCATTAATCACAAAAAAGAAACATTTATTATACAGAACAACAATTAAAATGTCGTCCTACTTGCAATGATACCCACAACACAATATCTAAAGTCCTTGAAAAGATCTTTCAATTGTGAAGAGTGATACATTACAATATAGTGTAGATCATTAATAGCTCGCACTTTAATGGGGGGATGAGTTTTTTCGCTTGAGGGAAATAAACGAGATCATTTCTATGCACAACAGGTATGGTATTTTCTTCACGAATATTAATTTTCCTCAATAAGTTGTTTCTGTTTAACTTTACTCAGAAAATGGTTTGTTATAGATACATGTATTACAAATTCTCTACAATATTTTTGATAGCAGTGGATCTCAAATGAAATGTAACATACGCTTGAGTCATTTTGTATATACTTCAGAACAACCACTAAGAAATTTATTGAATAAAATGCCTTCCATACAATGATTCTTTAATACCATGTTGTTAAAATGTTTAGATAGAATACATTTAGTAACGAGACACGAAGGATGTTGATCTGTTCCCTGCCTTCAACATTACAGTTGTGAAAAAATAAATGCGCCAAAAGAAGTTTTCAAAGGACGCACATCACTGTTGTTGCTTTTTTTGAAGTCGTTAACAAGTGTTCTCTGTAATGTGAAGACGATTTTAAATCTTATACAAGAACTTGAGACTGAATAGGTCATGTTTGACGTTTCCGTGCAAAGAAAACGCCGAAAAAAATATTCAGCAGTTACTTTGTGTATGTGTACGAAATGATGTTTTCTTTGACGGATACATAACTGTAAATTGCATAACGTTTTTTTACTTTTTTTTCCAAACTACACCACCAATTAGTGTTCGGCACAGACTATTTATTTGCTATAATTTAATCACTAGTTAAATTACTTGTATTATATATATTGTTGATTTTCTTAACAGTCTTACAGAGTAATAGGTAACATGCTGCTCAAACGTTGCTTTGATTGTTCTAAGGCCATAATGGACTTGATCGTCTTTGCCGTTTGAAAAGAAATCATTTATTGTTATTCCATAATTATTTCAAAGGAAACGATTTAAGTCTCATCTAAAATTTATGGGTATGTACTGATATATATCGATTCCTGTTAAAATGTGATTGTGCACGTTTTTATGTTACTTGCGCCTTGTTTCAACAACGTTCGTGAGAGAACGTCACATCACATAGACGGCGTGCCTATGCCTAGTTTATTCTATGTTTTAAGTAGTTTATTTCTAACACAGATAATGGTAACTCAATTCCTTCATGTCAGAATAGTTCTCAGTCACATTCGGCCGGACCATCGATAAAATAGGTCGAATACATTGATGTGTATAATTCTTAGTTGAAATATTTCATGTGTGTCTAGCCATTTCGGTATACTCAATGGCATATTTCAATCATTTAAGTTTTTTTCTTAATAATGTTGAACAATAAAATGAACAATACATGTACATCTGGCATCATATCTGTTCTAAGATGGCTATTCTTAAACAACTTTTTATCGTAAGTAAACAGGTTTTGAGAACGTCTGCAGTAAGCGAGTCTATGATCATGCTTGTGTTATTCTAGGAAGCGAACATCTTTAATGAAGTTGCTCGTGCAGAGAAAACAAACACCTGTAAAAGTCTTTGGCCGAGACCGGCTATCAATCAGTTATCAGTTTCACGATGCAGTTTTAGAGCAATTAATTAAACATTTATCTGCAATGTTATCTCATTGTAATAAACTCTACAAGCAGCAGAATTATACTTTGTCCCATAAGATAATTAATGGCCATTTATCTTTTTTCTGGGTTTGATTTAAACCGTTTCTGAAGTATAGTTGGCATTTGATACTATAAAACACACTGAAATATGATTTTGATTTTGTTAATATATTTTATACAAACATGATATAAATGTGCTATAAAATAAATAAAACACTGATAAGTATAAAATATTTTTTTTTGATATTCAAATGTTAAAAGAATTTCTTTTGATATTTAAAAAGTTCATTAGAATCCATTTACATTTACTTAAATTGCGATTAACATAAATTTCATTAAAATCAAGTTAAATTTTTGAGGAAATCAATTGATTTTAAAAGAAACAGGACATTCTAAAAATTATTTCATTCACATTTCTTAGTATTCCCCCCCCCCCCTTTTTTTAATGCATCTAGTACAATGTATCTTGCGAACACGGATACATGTATGTAACCTTAGATTATTTTGAATTTCAAAAAATTATAAATCCAAATTTAAAACAAAATATGAAATGTAAATTACTACAGTAAAAACTCCCTAAACCGGATCCTCTATAATCCGGAATCCTCCCAAAACCGCATAATTTTTACGGTCCCGATTTTTTTTCCTTCTTATTTTATAGAAAAGGAAACCTCTGAAAACCGGAACCTCCGAATTCCGGAAACCGGCCTTATTTTTACGATTTTATTTGCTATTTGCTCTTTAAAAAACCTCTAAAAACCGGAATTGTGATAATTGACATCGCAAGTGACGAACTCGTTTGGTCTTGTCAAAGGCTTGTGTATTGTCAAGCGTGTCAAATATCTGCAAGATTATCACTATCAGTTGTTTTCCTTTAGATGCGCGCATATTATTTAATAGGCGTGAAAATTACAAGGGTTAATAACTGGGACATGTAATTGTTGTATAACAAATACGAGTTGAGAAGACGATGATTAGGTCATTATAATTAATAATAATTAATCTTAAGGGTGTTAAAGCTAAAAGCGAACCACGCCAAATTTCATTTATTAAAAGGGAGATAACGCCAACAGATTCAGACTGTGGAATCATATTTTAATCTAGTTATCATTCTTGCTACAGTTTTCTTCCTTGGTGCAACTGATATTTTATACTTAGTGCAAGGGAGAAAACTCAATAATTGAACAATTTTATCTCAACCTAGTTACAAAAAATGTAACTATTGCCAGTTACACCCCTGACTGTTAAAGAGTGACCTTTTTGTTTGAGATATTTGTTATCAAATGTATCTATTTATAAACAAATAATAGGCATCCCAATGGGTACTTATTGTGCACCTCTTGTTGCTGATCTGTTTTTAAACTGTTATTAAAGACACTTTATGTTATCTCTGTCTACCGAACACCAAGATGATATTATTACAGCGTTTAATAACACCTCGATGTACCTTGATGATTTACTAAATATAGATAATAAGCTTTTTCTATCGTTGGTTAATAAGATCTTCCTAAAGAACTACAGCTTAATAAAGCGAGCAATATTTTTTTATCTAAATCCATCTATTGAAAATGGTTACGCCACTACTAAAATATATGATGAAAGAGATGAGTTTAATTTATATATAGTAATTTTTCCGTTTTTAGTCGGCGATTTTCCTCGTGCAACATCTAACGGGGTTTATATCTCACAGCTAGTTCGCTTTTCAAGAGCTTACAACAATGTGAATGATTTCAATGAACGCAATCTGTGCATTACGGAAAAACTTTTTAAAACACGGTTATCGGTATCACAAATAAGGACAACCTTTTACCAGTTTATCGCCGATACCCAGATCAGTACGAAGCGGCTCGCGTCGTAACCGGATTA
>JAZAYU010001002.1:10000-106365 GCA_038501625.1 Corbicula japonica
GCTTGATAATGTTAAAATAGATCTCAAAACATGTTATTTTGTAATAAACTTATTGCTGTTGTAAAATGATATGCATATGGTGCTAAAAGAGAATGGCGCATATCAAGTTAACGTTTAAACTAGTCTACACTAAAAATTTGAGCTAGCCCACGGACAAGCATTCATATATTTTGAGATTGTCCGGTAAAATTTTCAGCTTGTCCAAGGCGTCTGGCTAGTAGGTTTGTCCAGCCATGCATAGTCATGTAAAGGAAGGGCAAATTCTGTGCTGTTTTAGTGTTTGTACAGTTTAATAAGGGTAAATTAAAAACATTACCTCTCCAGTAGTCTAATTTTTCTCCTATTCCAGTTTCATGAACCAGAGTTGTCACCCATCTTTCATATGTATACTTCAAACTGAAATACAAATTACAAAAAAAAATATAAATGATATTATTTGCCCAATGAATGCATAGACCTTCCGTTGACTTAATTTATTTTCTTAGTGACAGAGTTCCTTTAAGTTGCCGGACAGTCGGACCTGTCCGGTAAAATTTGGACTGGTCTAATGTGATTTCCAATGTTGTAGGGCCAAATGTCCTGCAAAAATTTGATCTGCATATTCCAATTTTACTCGCTAAATTACAATGTTTCGATTCCAGACTGTTCCGAGGGAAATGAGTGTGGATATCTGAATGAAATATTTTACGTATTCGTCATAATGACAATTTGTACCACTGAAAAAAAACACAACAAAAACACCCTTTAATACTGTGTTTTGCTTATTTAATGTGTTAAATGTTTCCGTCAGAAAGGAATTGTTTTGGTCAGACAGATTTTCACATCTTGTCTGACATCATGTCTGACACTTTTTTTACAACTTTCGGGAAGTCTGTAGCGACCATTACACTCAAACATCTGGACCAAGGCATGTATTCAAAGATCGACACAAACTATTGGACTGTGAAAACTAAATAAAATAAATATTTTTTCAAATTTATACCAATTAATTAACGGTCAACACGGCTTCACCATGCAACACATTGGAACTTGTAACAGTTAGTGAGTTACTTGTTTGACAGAGCAGAGGTGTAGAGTTCCACTCAACCGCTCGCTATGGCGAGTAAATGATCTGTTAGGTCATGGAAGCAGCTGAAACACTCGACCGGCAGGGCGAATAAATTTTTCAGCAAAGCACAAGTGTTTTCTTCGAAAAATGAAATATTTTCACTTTGCTTACAAAATACAATTCGATTTCCGGAATTTCAAAGATTGGGTCAAAGAAAACTTCCACACCTCTGTCAGAGCATTTATTCCTAAAATCTGAAATAATTAGTGGTAAACACGGCTTCGCCGTGCTTCCTATTTAAATCATTCTACACTATGCCTCACTTTTTTATGAAATGTAGCTATAATAATTTTTATTTGTTGTAAATGAACAATTATTCAGATAGCATTTGGTAAACAAATCTCTACAGAAAGAGTATTTTATTTAAAATGTAAGGGCGAGTGTACTTTCTGTAAGAGCGAGTGCACTTACTCATTCACTCGACCTGAAAGTGAGTGGTTAAAAGAAAATTTCTACACCTCTGCAGAGCAATTATTCCTAAAATCTGAATTAAATAACTAGTGGTAAACACGGCTTCGCCGTGCTTCCTATATAAATCATTCTTCACTATGCCTCATTTTTTTATGAAATGTAGCTCTAAAAATTTTTATTTGTTGTAAATGAAGCGTTATTCAGATAGCATTTGGTAAACACAGCTTTACCATGCCTCAAACAACTTATATTAGCAGAGAACCTTTATGCTATATCTGCAAACTTTGGGTTCGAGTCCTTGGCCCAAGATCATAAAACTAAGTTTTGAGATCAGTCTCAAATCTCAAGCATATGATTGGCTGAAATGGCGACTGGTCAGATTTGAGACTGATCTCCTGATTTAGCTTTATGATCTTGGGCTTAGATCGCAATGAATACACATCTTCAAGCTTTTCAGATTTCATTTGACCAGTTCTGCCCAGTCTACAATATCCAGAGTTAATTCAACGCATTACCTACGCTTTCCAACACCAAATCAAAACTAAAACAATCGGTATAACTATCTAATCTGCAATGTTAAACTTACTGTTCGTGTGAATGATCGTAGTAGAAATATAAACAAAAACGTCGTAAATTTCCATTGTTTAGAATATTGGGGAAACCGGTGTAATTGTAACTTTGCCACTCTGTATTTTAATAAATTACCAAAGGACGAAAAGTCGAACAACTACCATAATGCGAATAGCTACGGTGGAGTCTACTGTTAGACTCTAACTCTGTGACAATATTAGGTTTTAATCTTATTTAACTTATGTAGAAACGTATTTACCTTAATTTTTTGCGCGAGTTTAATCTTAATTGTTATCTAACATATGGAAGAAGAACTTTTGAAAATGTGAATCGAGAAACAAAATGGCGGCTTTTCAGTTTTTAATTCCGGAAGTTAGCACAAAAGACTATGAAAGTCACATGGTCCAATCAGAAGCCTTATTTTGCGACACGGTTTCAAATGGGCAGTGTATCTCTTTTTGCTCATGCGCAATACCGTAATTCGCGCGTCGAAATCGTAGGGTCGATTCCTTAATAATAAAAAACTAAAACAAATAATGATGATGATAATAATAATAATAATAATAATAATAATAATAATAATAATAATAATAATAATAATAATAATAATAATAATAATAATAAATAATAATAATAATAATAATAATAATAATAATAATAATAATAATGATGATAATAATAATAATATACAATTATTTACTTATAAGCTGGGAAATATGCTGTGATATTGACCTAAAAAATCTATTGGTTGAGGCGATAGCGAGGTCAATAACGATTTTTGTGGTCAATATCATTTATATTTTATTTTTTTTTGTAATTTGTATTTCAGTTTGAAGTATACATATGAAAGATGGGTGACAACTCTGGTTCATGAAACTGGAATAATAAAGTAAATAACTGTTATGTATATATTACATGAACTATAAATAATATAAAAGATGGAAACTTTCGCGTTCTATTTATATACAGGTCAATATCAGCGAAAGCGGGGCAATATCAAGATCTATTGACTCGGTTATTTTGGGGGTGTGACCAATCGCGTTGCGTCTATTTATAATTTATGTAATAAAATTATTATTATTAGTATTATTATTAGTAGTAGTAGAAGTAGTGGTAGTGGTAGTTGTAGAAGTAGTATTATTAGTATAAGTATTATTATTAATATTACATATTATTATTATTATTATTATTATTATTATTATTATTATTATTATTATTATTATTATTATTATTGTTATTATTATTATTATTATTATTATTATTAGTATTATTAGTATTATTATTATTATTATTATTATTATTATTATTTTATAATATTGTGTGTTGTTATCGAATGTAAGTTTTCTTAATGTTTAATAGTTACATCTTTGAAAGAGTGACCTGATTGTTTGAAATATTTTAATAAAATGTTTTTAACCTACTATTGTTTTTTTTTAATAAAGATTCTACAACATCAACAAGAAAGCTGTCAACACAAACTTCAACCTTCAACACCTATTCGCCTTCTTTCCCAATTGAAACACCAGAATCGACAAGATTGCTATCGACTATTATCCCAGACGCAGGTCATTTTACTATAATAATAATAATAATAATAATAATAATAATAATAATAATAATAATAATAATAATAATAATAATAATAATAATTATAATAATTATAATAATAATAATAATTTCTATTTTTTACAGGTTAAAAAGTTACATTGTTTAAAGAGTGACCTGATTGTTTGAAATATTTATATACAATGTTTTGAACCTACTATTGTTTCTATAATGAAGATTCTACCACATCAACAAGAAGACTGCCCACACGTACTACAGCCGCTAACACCTATTCGCCTTCTTTTCCATCTGATACAACCGAATCGACAACATTGCCATCAACAATTATCCTGGACGCAGGTCATTTTACTTTACTACTTCTACTACTTCTACTACTACTACTACTACTACTTCTACTACTACTACTACTACTACTACTACTACTACTACTACTACTACTACTACTACTACTACTACTACTACTACTACTACTACTACTACTACTACTACTTCTACTACTACTACTACTACTACTACTACTACTACTACTTCTAGTACTACTACTACTGCTACTACTACTACTACTACTACTACTACTACTACTACTACTACTACTACTACTACTACTACTACTACTACTACTACTACTACTACTACTACTACTACTACTACTACTACTTCTACTAATGTGATGATGAAGCTACATTACCTTAACTTTTAGCTTTTTAGGTTATAGAAGATCATAAAATATATTCATTTCTGACGAATGCCTGAAGTTAATTTGTATCTTTCATAACACATTTTGCTTTTCTATTTCCCCTTGCACAGTTTTTGATTTAGCCCTTAAACAAATCATCTTCATCGTGCAATTTTAAAACTTTCAGTGACTTAGTTGCGGTTATATTGCAATAGAAATTCGCGTTTTTGCACTGTTCTGTTTCAAACTTTAGCACGTTTAATAAACATAACGTTAAATTACATTCGACGAATTTTTAAAGGCCTTGATTTGAAGTATTGTATATGGTTTCGAAATATTAAATTGGATGTGATGTTTCAGGTGCCTTATTGATACGAATTGACTTAAACGTGTCCATAGAAAAGCCTTTTACTCCAGAGCTTAACAATCATTCTTCTTCACAATACATGATAACTTCAGATGCATTTCTTCAATCAGTGAGTGCAGTTACACTTTGTTTTGTTTTTAAACTTGTTTATTCGCCCTCTCCAACAATACGGTATATTACATGTAACATTCCAGAAATGCATCTGTTTTCACTATTTAACATTAACCTAAATATTAGCCTTAATATGTTTTTCAAATGTCGAGAATATTTGAGATTAATCGCATCCAATTGCTCTTTTATTTAAACAGTAGATACGATAAATATAAGTATATTTATTTAGTGATTTCTAAATCCAAGTTTATGAGACGAAGATTGAATTAATGAAATATATCATTCAATTTTGACATACGTGTAAGTAGAGTATACCTCAAAACAACTTTAAGGCATACAGACAAGTTAAAATCTGATAAACATTCAAAAAATTTAATAAATTTATCGTTATTATAAAGATTATGTGAAAAATGATTATTTACAATTTAGCTGAGGACCGCTTTTGGAACCATGCCAAACTTTTCAGGAATAAGGATTAAACGATTCAGGTAAGAAAAGTCACATTGTTTATTTGTTTACTATATATATCAACATTTATTCGGCATTCGTATTTCAGATGAGGTTTAGTTTCAATGCATTAACCTGTTCAAAAGCTATTTGCCAGCTTATTATTCGTCATCGCTAAAGTATATTTTAAAGACCCAACTATTCACCGGACGGTAGTAAGGCAGATTCCCCGTATACTTACATTTCAAAAAGGAAAGTTCGCCGGTAAAGTGATTCTAAAATCCAGATAATATGTATGTGAACGAGAATGTAAAAAGAACATGGGCCAAATAACAAAATAGCCTTTTATTTAGTGTATTGTGTAAGAATCTTTGAATTTTTAATTATTGTTGTCTTTGGAAATTAGAGAAATCGACATCCGAAGGCTTGTGGAGATAAGGTTTTGCAAACATGCTCCATGTTTGGGGTAATACAAAAACAAAGTTTTTTCTTAGAAAAAGGAATTATTTTCAAAATAAAACTTAGACCATGTCATTGCAAATACCATAATTTTAAATTATATGATAAATGTATAATTATAAAAAGAACACATTTCAAAAGATAAATACACGTGAATTTTACAGTTCACAATAATGAAGATCAAACACGCAAAAGTAACGTATGCAAAAGCTGATCAAGAGATCTGACTACACTATTTTGTTAAGATAATACGGAAAGGTACAGCCAACTTAAAGAAAGATTAGTTTACATAGACAACCGGAACAGTTAATTTTCGTTTGTTATCAACTGATCAAGTCGACTTACCTATAGTCGATTTAATCATATCATCAGGGTGTACCAGTATAGATTTCCATTAAAGATAGATACCTTAGTGTTAAGAAATTAGTAAAGTTATTACCAGGTAAGACTGATCATCTTATCTCATAGACATATCCTGAATTTAATTGAAGTTATTTTGACAATGTAGAAACAGTAGTTAAAACAACAGCTTAAACATAACATATCGTCAAATTTACACAAGCTGACTATGCTTTCAATGCAAAACTTGATAGCTAGTTTTTGAAATCGTATTCAGTAGTGTGTGGTAAATGTCTAACAGAAACAGTCGTTTGGCTTTAATTGATTTATTTTCTGATATAATCATCATAATGCATGTTAATAAACATGTAATTATATCTATAAAAATCCAAGCAGTTATCCTTTTTAAGTTTTATTTTGCACAGAAATGGAAGTACTGTCTGTGACTTCGGGCTGTTATTAGATGGCAATGTTAATCTTACATCTTCGGACGAAGCCTTTGATAGAAGTTTAACATATTTGGAGAACGTCACTGTACTTGGAAATCCCGTCGAATTTCAAAGCGCTAACATGAAAGCTGTTTTCTCGCAAGGTAATATCACTAACGTATTAAAAGAAGGAAAGAGTTTAAAAGTTCCCGCCAAAACAGTTCACCCGAGGGGAAGAGTTTTCTATCTTTAATGAATGTCTCATTCAAGATACTTTTTCTTGCATCCCTTTTACTGTTCATAACATATTTGTATATTGTATTCAATCTTAATTTTGTTTCCTTACGATAATGTTGGCGTTTACGCAAACCTATTTTGTATATGGCGTCACTATCTTGAATATATTACGTCAGATAATTGAAAACGTGATGTCACTTATGTAGCACGTGAACGTTATCTTTTCCCTTGGGAAACGATAAGATTTTCTTTTCCCAGTAAATCACGCGGAAATACTCATTCGTTCTGCAAGAAAAAGTTTGAAGTATTTGCAAACCACCCGCTACGCTCATTTTCTTGTTTGAAATTAATTTAGTCATTTAAATATATAAAATGCACAAGTAAACCCGTGAGGTTTCAAACAATTAGTATTAAACAAAACACAAGAAAAATATATGTGTTTGTCAGAATCCACATAGATTGTAAACCCTAGGGTTCTCATTTTTATTAAATGTTTGTGGTATCTGTTTTGAAATTGACCGTTCTATAAACCTTGCTCTCTCTTTTTATCATCTACTAAGCTATGTTTGGAGGCTTTGTCTTCTGAATGTAGATACTCCTGATATGCATATTCCACTTTTTTACGTACATAAAATGAGTTAGGGGTATCTGTAGGAATAATGGAATGTTCGGATAGATTGAACTTATTCCTCGCAGTAATGAAAATGTAAATTAATTGACCGCCTTCTAGTGCAATTCAGTATTAACGCACTAAACATTTCGGTTATTTTAAATGATACATCTTATCAAAACATAATGTTATTTACAGTGATCACATTTATTTAGATAAATGTCAAATATCTGTTTCGATCCATTTGGAAGTCGTTTAATTCAACGCATCAGCTCCGTAGACAATCCTAGATCTCTCGCTATTGACAGCATTCATATTTAAATCTGGCAATTTACGACACAACGAAAATGTTCAATTTGACCATATCTGTATGCTTAAAAGTCGCATTTGTTGAAATATGTTGACAACAAAATAACTATTTTAAGCATTTGAATTTTATAATGACTAAAAGCGAATAGTAATATTTTAGGATACTGTTTCTGCTCTTACATATAACACATTAATTCATGGATATAACATTAATAGTGTAGACCAAATGTATTACTTTTAGTGAAAGACGATTCAAAGAACACATTTGGATAAAATAACTTATATTAAACCACTGCGCAAGTAAATACATAACAAATTGGCGACGAGAATTACCAGTCGAACGGACTCATTTGAAATTCCGATTATTTTGCAAATGGATTGTAACCATAAACACTTATGTTCGTAAAAATCTCATTGTGAAAATGTCGTTGTTACTCAGGACAAGTAATTCATTTGAGAGTAAGATGGATAATTTGATTTCGTATAAAGAGAGACTTTATTTCTTAGTTTACTAAATGACGTGGACGACGAAACAAACGAAAGTCGCAGCCTTGCTTACGTTACTCGGTCATAGGACATATTCATTGTTACGTAATATAACATCTCCAGCTAAACCTTCTACAAAAAGTATGTAGCGCTGTGCATAATTCTAAGGGTGCATTTGTCACCAAAGCCTGTTGTGATAGCCGAAACATTTCGTTATCACAAAAGACATCAGCCAACTGGAGAGATTGTTAAGACTATGTCGCAATATTGCGTAAATTGTCAGACTACTCTGAATTTAGAGATAGTCTTGAAGACACACTGAGGGAAAGATTTGTCTGTGGTCTCAGAGACGAGAATTTACAAAGGAAGCTTTTGTCCATTCAATACCTTACTCTTCAAAAAGCTATAGACATTGCTACTGCGATAGAAACAGCTTCGATAGATGCAGATGAATTGAGGACAACGACATCTGGGGGAACATTTTGCAAATATCGCTAAAAGTAAGCGACCTAAACAGTCAAAAGCAAAAAGCAAGAAACAACATAAGAAAGCCGACGACAAGAAGGAAAAAGTAAGCAGTGTATTGTGGTAAGGACAATCACAAATAAGAGAAATGCAGATTAAAGAACGTGACATGCTACAAGTGTTAAGAAAAAGAGCACAATTCTCGCAATTGCAAGAAATAAGTAAATGCACTGGATGATGACGTAAGTTGGGTAAATTCAGTGAAAAGTAAACCAGCCAAAATAATTATTTGTCCATTGAAAAATGGCAAGCCGATGAAGATGGAATTGGATACAGTTTCATCTGTCGCGTTGATGAACTACAATGACGTTCTGTCCAGTTTTGACAAGGTGAACTTGAGAAACCAACAACAATTCTGAAAGCGTATTTAGGAGGTCATTGAACAAGTAGAAGTTGCGAACGTTAACGTCAGCTAAAATGACCAGCAGAAGAATTTAAAGCTACATGTTGTGAAAGGAAACGGTGCAGCATTGTTTGGGCGAGACTGGCTTCAGGAAATTAAGCAGGACTAGACAAAACTCTTAAATGTTAATTCAGTGTCAAGTGGCAACAACCTGCAAGACATCCTGTCTAAACACTCTAAACACTCTGACGTTTTCAAGGACGGTATAGGAAAGCGTCATGGAATTATGGCGTCACTTACGTTGAAAGCAAAGGTAATACCCAAATTCTTGAAAGCAAGACCAGTGACGTATGCGCTCAGAACGAAGATAGAGGAAGAACTGGATAACCTTGAAAGGCCGGGAATTATTTCCAAAGTGAACACCAGTGAATGGGCTACGCCAATTGTTCCAGTGGTGAAACCAAACGGAAGTGTCCGGACATGAGGTGATTTTAAGGTCACTGTAAATCACGCTTTTGAGGTTGACAAATACCATGTACCCGCTTCCGCGTGTTGAGGATATAATGCTAATCATTCGCCGGGACAAAAGTTCACAAAATTGGATTTACGGGAGGCGTATCTACATTTAGAAGTTGATGATGCAAGCAAGAAATTTGAATCAATAAACACACATAAAGGATTATACTCAATGTGCAGATTAGTGTATGGTGTTAGCAGCTCCATCAATATGGCAGTGCACCATTGAACAGATGTTGCAAGGACTCGATAGAGTACAGTGTATTCTAGATGTTGTGGTCATTACCTAGGCAACTGTTGAACAACATTTACAGACATTAGACCTGGTTTTGTCACGATTATCTGATTTTGGATTACGTTTAAAAAAGGACAATGTGTATTTTTCAAGGATCGTATTTCATACTGTGGACTTGAGATTGACAAAGAAGGATAATTCCAAAGCAAAGGGAAAATTGATGCAGTCCGAGTCCGAACAATGTTACAACTTTGCGTTTTTATCTTGCCCTACTCAATTATAACCACCGATTCTTGACAAACCTTTCCACCGCAGTGGATAGGTAAGAGATTTTATCCTTAGACGGTAGAAAATTTACGTTGCCAACAGACTTACAGCCGTTGTTATATAAAGTCCCTGTAAAAGCATTCCGGCTACTACAGCAGCGCGCGTACAGAGATATGCGTTATTTCTCTCGAGTTTTCAGTATGGCTTACAGTACAATAGTACAAAGAAGCATACTGATGCTGATGCGTTGTCAAGATTACCGTTACAGTCACAACAGCCTGATGTTGTTGATGACGATGATGTTTTATATACGTCACAGTTAGAACAACTTCCGGTGTCTAGCGCACAAATCAAGCGTGAAACACAGCGCAAATAACTTTCTCGTGTGTTAGAAAATTTACAGAACGGATGGACTTGCGATACGCAGGACAAAGTGATAAAAGCATACTATAGCCGTAGAGGTGAATTGTCGATTCACAGAGGATTCTTAATGTGGGGAATACTTGTCGTAATACCTATTAAGTTGCGAAAACAGGTATTAGATTTCTTACATGCATGTCATGGTCTCGTTAAAACGACAGCTTTAGCCAGAAGTTTTGTCTGGTGGCCGACAATGATATAGAAAATGACATGTTAAAGCAATGGCTGTCAAATCTAGCAAAATGCGCCGCAAAAGAGTAATCTACACCCTTGGGAATGGTCTACTTCTCCGTGGGAAAGAGTTCATGTAGATTTTGCGGGACCTTTTCTGAATAGAATGTTTTAAATAGTTGTCGATGCACATTCTAAGTGGCCAGAAAGTATCTTAATGAAATCTACAACTGCAGAAAAGACAGTTGAAGATTTAAGAACAATATTCGCAAGAAATGGATGGCGTAGACAGTTAGTTTCTGACAATGGTAGTCAATTTGTAAGCAAAATTTTCCAGAAATTTATGCGTGAAAATGACAAACTTTACAGAAGGTCTGCTTCTTACAGGCCAAGTACAAACGGTCAGGCAGAACGATTTGTCGCGACGATGAAGAGTACATGTAGCATGCGTGCAATGTGCAATGAAACGGATGATATCAATTTTAAGTTAAATTGTTGTCTTTTAATATCGCAACAAACCGCATACTACGACAGGTGAAACGACGGGGAAAATTATTCTTGGGACATACTCTCAGAACAAAGTTAGATTTATTGAAACCTGATACGCAAAAAACAAGTCTCAGATTCGCAACTGACGCGTTTTCCAATGACAGAAAACTGCGCGAGTTTGAAATAGGTGAACACATTTTGGCTAGGGATTATATATCTAAGGATAAATGGATCAGAGGTAAGCATGAAGGGCCTTTAATGTCCAAAATTGGTGTATACTATGGAATATTGTGAAGAAGACATGCGGATCAATTGAAAAATTCAGAAATTACGCAAAGTCCGCCAGAAATTGTACGATCTCCGGCATTTAGTGGTATCATTGTTTCTACATCATTTTACATGATATTATTTAGCCGAATAACGACCCGAATGTCATAAACAAAGAGATTCCGTTTGAATTATTTGAGAGGCAAGATAAACCGCAAAGCACACCCATTGTTAAAGATGATAAAACGACAGAAATATTGAGTTGTAATGAATGAGATATCAACAAGGGGCAAGGAAACCTCCAGATGGTTTTCCATTGTAGATACATATGTTAACCAAGACAGTTCTCACGTGCATTGATGAGAATCTTTATCTTTCAAGTGAAACTCCTGTTAATGTATAATTACCCTGGATTTACTATCTAATGGTTTTATTTGCGTTTCATTGGTGTGATGTTTTCCAGGACAGTTAGTAATTTTACTTGACTTATCAATTATTATTACTATAAGCAGGAAGTTGATCTTTGGTTTGTTTTAAAGCATGTTTTGCCGAATAATGTGTTCAGTGCAAAAAGATTTTTCAACATACGAGTTTAAATTTAAAAGGGGAGAATGTTATGTTTATGATAAGATATAATGTATACAGCACGTGAATGTAATATATTCTATTTATAAACCACGCCTCTGTACCTGGCTATCTACCTTCTGTTATCGCCGCCTTGTTGTTGTTATTCTTTGCTGTATTAATAAGTCTCTTAAAAAGTCAAAGTATTGATCATTTCTAAGTAAATACATAACACACAAGCAACTTTAAGGCTTAGTTTTTGCACGAGTATTACACATTTGCAAACACCAACGTCGAGTAGCCGCCGATTATAGCATACAATTCAGAATATCTGTTAAGGCAATATAATGAGGTTAAGGTTGGTGGACATTACAAGCGGGTTTGAACCACCAGTAGAAGTGTTTTGCCACTTAGGCGCTGACTGCTCAGGTTCTTTCGTTTGTTATATTGTGAAATTTGTTTTGTGTTTTTTTTTTTTCTAAATATCGTAATAAACCAAGATCATAAATCAAATTTTATTAAACAAAATTAAGTGTACGTTTACAGCGGCTGCAAAACAGACAACTGGAGATGTTTGCGACGTTTACGAGGATATCATTTATTGTGAATGGGGCTACACCTGCCACAGGACATCAAATGGAACTATCATCTGCACTCTGGACTGCTCATCACTTTCAACAAGCTGCTTAAATAACGGTGGCAAATGTGTGTTTGATCGCAAGAACAACCAGTCTATTTGTTTGTAAGCTTTTATTTAATACTTATTTAAAAAAGCACTTTGAAACGTTTTAATATTTTTGCTATACTTACCCATACAAATAGATGCTTAGCGTTTCAATAAATCAAGAATCTTGCAAAACGAAAACAATGTAAATAGATGCAATAGGAACTTAGACTTTTTGAAACACTTGACTAGTATCGCTCTGCCTTTGTAAAGCTCTGGAAAGCTATGATGCCTGCCGGCAAAACGAAGGACGAGTTTGGGAAACAGAATAACACGACACAATTGAAGTACATTTATACAAGAAATAATAGGTAACACTATTCAAGTTGGGATATCAACCGACTTACTTTCTGTAAAATCATGTAAAATCTGCCCTGCGACATTAATATAGATTCCGGTCGTTAACTGAAATGTGTTACTTAAAAAAGGTTTACATGTAATACAAGACACTAAACTCCAAGTCACAAACTGAGCATCTTGTTAAGTTAAAAGTCATTTTGATTAATGACATTTAAAAGCTAGGTACCGGCTCTAGCTACCAGTCAAGTGAAGTAACATTATACCTCGTGTGTAATTAGCAGATTCTTTTAAGGTGTGTCAGTTGCAACTATAACCAAATCTTCATCAACACCAATATTTGTGTGCGTTCGCCTTAATATGTGAAGAAAAAGAACATATTAAATTTGTTGTAACATGTTCATTTTTGCAACTTTTTTGAAAGCATTAATAAAATCGTGCAATGGCCATTGATTTTAACATTTGCTCATGATTTCTTTACTAGTTGAAATGTCTAAACTAAGATTTTAATATCTTAATATCAGTTCAATGTTGGAACAGAAAAGGTTGATTTTTCTGTTAATTATTAGGGTGTCTTATTTGTTTTAATTTGTCATATCATCTTCGCTTAATCGACTAAATCGCGAGGTTGTATTTAAAGTACAGATATCCTTCATGTGAACTTTCTTCATATGCAATTTTCTCGTTAAAAACAGGTTAATCATAAAATAATCTTATTCTTAGATAAATTGTACGAGGCTGAATGAAGCTAGATTTCAAATCATGTAACAAAACATAAACACCTGTGCCATCTCAAGTCATATATACACTTAATTTTATGATGTAAACCAAACCATGTATTTTGACTGTCATAAGGCCATAATAATTTAAAATATGTAAGAAGAGGTCAAACACCTATGTCGTGAATGACACATCAAAAAACATAACGGCCTACACATCGGCCGGCGATAGACAAAGAAGACGTTTTTTATAGGATGCTAAAATTGTTTTTTAACACTACACACACTGAAAATAACTCTTTTGGAGTGAAATATAGAATGTTACAAGCATAAAACACAACTTCGACAGCAGCATAGGGAAAACACACGTTTAAAGTAGAAAATTAAAAAAAGTACAACATCACCTCCGCTACATGTATTCATAGCAAAGAACCTGTCGTATATTTCAATGGAACATCAAGTGGCAAAACATGTTTGTGGAAGTTTAACACTGGTTTTAAAATGCACTAACAACAAACATTTTTCGCCAGGTACATATATTAACGCAGAGGTACAAGTTGGTTGGACTATATATTAACATTTTACCAGCTTTAAACATTCAGAGTGGAAATCTCACTCAGGCAGTTCTCACATTCAATCTTTTGTTGTTCATAATCTCTTGTTTACATGTGTATTCGATTCTTTTAAGATGCACTGTCGATGCATGTTGGAATGATGGATACTCTTTGAACACAGAAACCATTGTAGCGATAGTATTTGGTGTAATTGGGACAGTGCTGGCAGCCATTCCAATCGGTTACTTAATTTATAAATGCAGGATCAAACGGAAAAAGAGGTACAAATAATGTATTTTAACTATTCTTATATACGTTATTTATTTAACAAAGTTCCGAAGGCGTTCCAAACACCGTTTTCAGTTGCAGCAATATAACATTAAATATACTACTCAGTAAACTTAACGCCAAGTTAACCAAACATCAGTTTGATATATAATATAATATTTATATATAAAAATAATTTAGTATCAAGACTGTGCACAATTTACACATTAACTTCGATGACTGTCGTGCAAAAGAGGACACCTTGTATTTTCATACTTTAGCCGAAGAAGGTACACATTAACCCCACATATTTAGGGTAATCAATAATTATTAACATTTAAAAGATCGAATGTTTGTGACTGAATTATTGTCAATGTGAATCTTAGAAGACATTTATCTTAAGCAGCTACCCATCGATGTTTTGGCAAAGAAATGATTTAAAAATATCAACAAACTAATCTTTAAACATTTTCTCATTCAATTTGCAAAAAACCCTGAAAACAATTGCGTTAGTTAAAACATTTGTCTACATTGGTATATAAATCACTGATCAGGTGCGTACAAACCAATTAAACTAATAAATGACATATAACTAAAAGGTGATATAATATGCATTTCATAAATTAACGCACTTTAAAGTAGAAGGAAAAGGTAGCATGTGTTTATAAGAATATTAATTTCATATGAAGACACCACAGACGATAAACAAACGAGAAAGCCTTTTGGGTTACCGCTTTGTTACGGTCAGTTGCAAAACAATTTGACATTTGGGGTTTAATTCATGTTTTAGAATGCATCAACATCATAAAAGAGTCATCATCCGATATAAATAACGTATTAATAAACAAGTAGAAGTTGTCTTGGTAAAATTACTCACCAGGAATACAGAGCATTGTAGAAGATCATGCTGGTAATCTTTTTCTGAATTTACAGAAGGTTTTTACGAAAAACGTGGAAAAATTCCTTTCTTTTTTTTTAGTTTATAAATAAAATCTCCATCAAATACTGGTTGTGAAATACATTTACCCCAAGGTTATTGCAATAGACATTTTAAACTGCACCTGTATTTTTTAATTAAATCTCGGATATCGGCGAAAAAACTTACAACAGATTGTTCTTAATTTGTGATACCGATTACCGTGTTTTAAAAGATTTTCAGTAATGCAGAGATTACGCTTACATTATTACAAGCTGAACAAAGTGGTAAATGTATAAGTTTACAAACAGAACACTTGAAATTTGATTTAAGCTTCTTAAAATCTTTTTAATAGACCAATACTATTTTACAAGTGGTTTCAAAAACCTTTTCGCAATAATTTCCTTTTACAGTTTCTTTAATGGCTCTAAGACAAGATGTTAGGAGTATGCTCTTACCTCAAAGTATTTGTCCATTAGGACTTATACTTAAAAACATGCAGGAACACAGAAGAACGATAACTCTTGTTTTAGGTGCTTGATGTTCCCCCTCCTTCAAACTATTGTTACCTGAAAATCAGGTACATTATTAGTAATACATTTGTTATTCTTTTGACACACTAATTGGAATACATCATGCAGCTTCCGAACAACAGGCGACACATGTTTAGTGAAAAACCAAACTCTAGAAACATGTACCGTATCATGTAACGAGGAAGGTCGAATTTCGCTCACTTCATCTGTGCATAGTCACTTAAAGTATCAGAATTTAATTTTAATTTAATTTTAAGTTTATCACCAATTTATTAAATTGTATTTAAGTTAAAACAGATTGATTTGAATTTGCATTGTAAGCTAATTTTGTAGTATAAAGAATGTTAAGTTTTGACGTCATCAGTTTCTAATGTTTTAAAATTTTATCGGTTGGGATATAATTCAGACTCCAAAATAGGTCTGGCTGTAGACCTAAACTTTGTCCATTTATAGCAGTATTCAATAACATTATATTTTAGCAAAATACCATGTATTACTGTTCTGTTGCCAATTTGAACATCATATTTCTGTATATATGAATTATAATCTAAAATTCCAACAATATTTGTTAGAAATAAAACTGTCATTAATGACATTAGGTCATACATCTTAATTTTAAGTGAAACGAGTTCAAATAGTTTTAACTCAAGCTAGTAATATAGATAGTATGTACAGTTCACACTGTCACAGTGCTGAAAAAAGAATAATCTAATGAAGATTGTTGCACAACGGACATTACTGATTTAAGACCCACACTTGTTACCAGTTTGTATCTGAAATTTATAAACATTTCTTTTTACTTGTCTTTTTCAACCATATCATTGATATTTCCAGTCAACAAAGACATTAGGTCATAAATCTTTATTTAAGTGAAACGAATTCAAATTGGTTTGACTCAATCTATCAATATACTAGGTAGTATGTACTGTTCACAATGTCACAGAGCTGAAAAAAGAATACTAGTAATCTAATGAAGATTATTGCACAACGAAAATTACTTATCTAAGACCCACACTTTTTACCACTTTGTATCTGAAATTTATAAACAATTTTTTCTTGTCTTTTTCAACCATCTCATTGAACTTTCCAGTAGATTCCGGCATAAAGTGTTTAAGCTTCTATAAATTTAGTTCTTCAATTTTTGACACAGTAAAAGTATATTGTATATAATTTTGAAATATTCGGGACTAGTGTATAAAAAGATAAGCTGAGAGCAGATATTCATATAACGTGTGTACACTTATCAAAATGAATTCAAGAATTACGTTTCCATCACTTTTCGTCGAATTCCCCTCATATTTATAAGGAAGTTATTTAGTAATGTTATAATGGCATATTCCAATAGAAATAAGTGTTCAATAAATGAGTTCAAACTATAAAATAATGTTCACATGTAAAAATACTATTTGAAAAAAATCCCCTTCTGTAAAAGTAATTGATCAAAATACTAGGTTTATTTCCGAGAACCACAACTGGCCATTACCACTGTTTTTTTTCTTTCTGTCGCCTTCGATAGCAGGTAAACATATTAGGATCCTACTCTTCAGTGGCGACATCGGCGGCGTCACTTTAAATTATGATAAATAATGAAAT
The DNA here is from genome assembly GCA_038501625.1 of Corbicula japonica. Taxonomy (NCBI): domain Eukaryota; kingdom Metazoa; phylum Mollusca; class Bivalvia; order Venerida; family Cyrenidae; genus Corbicula; species Corbicula japonica. The sequence continues at coordinate 27,525 of JAZAYU010001002.1, forward strand.
CTGATTATTGTTACTTTAAAAGAACTTCTCATATTAACTTAGTTCTTGGAATATAACATATGCGTGACCAAAGACGAATATAATAAATCACGTTTGGCACTTTTAAGTTATGCCTCTTTATAATGGCTTATTATAATTGCAACATCTATTTGCTTATAACTTTATTAAATCGTGTCCTATCATTTTTATTCTTGGAATTTATCATGCATATTAAACAAATCATGTCGACGATACAAATGATAACCCCTCTCCAATTCGACTATTGTTTGAGTTGTGCCCATTTAGTGAATGCCTTTACGGAGGAAAAATGGTCTAGACAATGGCCGGACCAGATCCGAAGACTGCGGGTTCGAATCCCCACCAGCGATGAGATTTGTCTGCAGTTTCCCAAATCCAAATTCGGAGCGAGTACTGGGTGGACACCCAGGAAGCAGTCATCGAGCTTGATAAATATAAGTTGAACGTCTTATTGGCATGTGTTGAGGTTATGCCCCTTAACTTTATAAACTTAAAAGAAAAGTGCCATTCTTTTATAAGAAAGTTAAAGTAATTTATTACAGTTTAGACCAATTACAGGTCATTAATACATGGAATATTTCGTTTACATGATCAATGCCACCTTTGAAAACAAAATAACTATCTCTCATTTGACTACTCGTTGAGTTAAGAGTGAAGGTACTTGTCTAAATAACTTATTATTTTTAACTGTAACAAGAAGGGTAGTAAATCAGAAATGCCCCTTTCAGATGGGGTTTACATGAAATTAAATTTGTTAGCAACTTAGACGACAGTGTCGGCACATCTGCATAGAAAAAACAATTTACTGACACCAAATTTTGACTAATTGACTAGGTTTTAAGTTATGCCACTCTAAATGGACTTTAATCCGTCATTTAATGTTGCTGTAATTTAAAGTATGTCCTCTAGATTAATACTTGAAACTTCCATATGCATGATTTTTTTTCTTTTCTAACAAAAGACATTCTGTCGTGTTAAGACCACTTAAAAATTGTTTACCTGTAACACCATGTAGCTTATTTATCATTTTATAAATGATTCATTCTTTTTACACAACAATTGGAATATGTCATTTGTACAACCAAAATATATTTGTTTTTGAGCTATGCCCCTTACAAACAGCATGCGACAAGTGGTGCGTTGATTATTAGTTTAACACCAAATTACATTTGAGGACTACGTGGGGTGTTCGAAAAGTAATGCAAATGCAGTTATATTGCAGAAAATATATCGATTGTTTAAATGTTTTAAATTATTATAAGATGCATCAATTATTCGTCTATATACTCTTAACATATTGGCTAGTTTTAAGTGCACGATGTAGCTGTGTCAGGACATTTTAGATTATACATGTACTGTATACAGATCACTGTTAATTTTCCTAATAAACACAAAAACAAGTTCGCTTCATCTTTGCTTATTACTGAATTATTATTTTGTAGAAATTGTGATTTCGTGTTAATAAATAATTTGTATTTAGTCTATTACAATTTAACTATATCAAATATCAATTTTAAAAACTTGAGCGACGGTGTCTAAAGAGAAACACTTTTTCGATGAAGAATTTTACAAATAATTAATGACCTATCACAATTTATACATGGATATACTGCCTGAGTAGTTATCTTCAACACAGAATTGGCATTGTTTTTAAATTCCTGTGTTTAAATTGACTAAAGTGTAGTTAAGAACCCATATCATTTCTCATTATTTTAAACTTACCTTCACTGTTTAAGACAGTGTTGATCGAAACCAGAAAAGCAGATCAAATTAGTGCTATAACCAAAATGACACGCGTGAACGTTTTTACTTTATGATATATTCAAAATTTATCAGCATTTTTTCTTTATTATTATCTAAACCATGTCACTCATTTTTGCTTGAGCCTAAAAACTAGGCTAGTAAACTCTTTTTTGACTTAGGTAAAATCATGCAGGCTTGTTAGTCAAAAGGTTAATGCTGACAGCAGACATTCATATAACCTGTTTACACTCATCAGTACGAATACTGAAATGACTATTGCATGAATTTTCGAACAAATCCTCGTTAAGTACATATTTATGTATATGTACACGGCTCATTGATTTTGTAGCATTAAGTTAAGACGGCCTGAGATTCTAATAATCGATCTTTTAATGTTGTTTTTTTAACTTTATCGGTTGGAATATAATTCTGTTTCCAAATTAAATCTGGTTGTAGGTCTAAACTTTGTTCATTTATCAAACACATTCAATAACAATTTAAATTAAACCGATAATTCGCCGCGTATTCAAATGCAACTTACGGAATTCATGAACAACTATTTTCTTTCCCTGTTCGCAAGAATTTATAAATATTCATGTTTTCAGGAAACAAGACTCGCGAAAAAGAGATGGCACAATTTCGGAACAATCTAGTCAGGTTTGGCTTACATAATTTTGTCTAAAGTGATCGTTGATAAATAGGTCATTCTGCAATTTTATGTGCACCATCTATCAAAAGAGCCAATGCATCCATCAGCCAGCCAAAGTTATCAAACTTACTTTGAAGATCTTCTTCCACTTTTAATCAGGTTACATGTAAGTAGCGTTTTACTTACTAGTGTGTTTTACTTTGTAATTGTTTGCTATCTTTGGCGCAACGTATAATCGGCATTTTATCGTTTCACCTTACCTTTAAGCACTTTATACCCGTTTTGTTTTGTAGAAAAGATGATTTGCAATTCTAGTATCTGTTCAATCTTTAATCTTGGATAGTTTTTTGAATTTTTTATCGTTCTTCATACACAAATATATACACTTGCAAATTATGTTTTTCAACAAACAAAACATGTTTAAAGCACGAAAACAATATTTAGGGAAGGAAGCAGTTGATGCAGAAACAGACGAGTAAGTATATTGCCTTTCCGTCATGATAAGCTACTTACGCAAGCAAATTTATGTCATACATAGCCAGAAAAAAGGTGTATAGTGTTTCAAAAACAAAAACATCTGCAAACAGTGCAACTATAGCTTAACATGTTCAGTACATTTTTTTATCTCAGTATTTGTTATGAAACGATAAAATGCCGCTTAAAATTATAAATACATTGCGTCAAAGAATGCACACAATTATATCATAAAATAAAAGTAAAATGCTTCTTACTCCGAGTAAAAGGGGTAGCAAATCTTCAAATTTGTATAAATCACTCTATTTCTTTTCCTGCCAAACATGTTTCTCGCTTAATATTTTAAATATATTATTCATCCCATGTAAAATGTTAGTCAATAGGTTCACAGGTTACAGTATTCCTGAGATAGTATTATTATTATTGTTATACATGTAGTAATAAATCCATAAAGTAAGAGAAGACGAGATTTGTCCAATTTTTTTCTATAACTGAACTGTTTATTACATATATTTTGTATCAAATCATTACACAGGAATAAAATAGCCCATTACCTTAAACTTACGTGGTACTTTTCGTCCCCAAAACGAACGTTGAACGTATGGTTTACTGACTAAAAGTCTAACGTACGAAAAAAATTCGTACACAATACGTACGAACACAAACGTACGTTTTCATTACCGTACGTTAAACGTGCGTTTTCATGAAATAAAGGTTTTACGGACCGTTTTTATCAATGAAGTTTGGCTCTACTTGACTAAAAACTCGACACTTTAATGCCTAAAATAAAACATGATAGTGCCTCTAGCTAGGAGCGAACCCGAACCGTCACGGCGACAGCGCTTAGCCCTGTAATTTCTGCGACACAACCAACTGAGCCAGCCGGGGCAATCCCAAAAAAGGTTGATCGGATAATCCTGATATACGTAACCATCACTGCATGACATCGGTAACGGATTAATTTACTGATAGCAGTACTTACCAAAAAATTGAGCTAGCCGGAACAACCCCCATAAGGGTTGATCGGATAGCCCTGATATACGTAACCATCACTGCATAACATCGGTAACGGGTTAATTTACTGAAAAAGTAATTACCATATGTACGGGGTGACGTTTTACGGCCGCCACACTGCACAAATAGCGTTAATGTGAATTTCAAATGATGATGAATCTTGCTGTGAGCGATCCCGCACCGTCACGGCGACAGCGCCTAGCCCTGCAATTATGGCCACGCAACCAACTGAGCTAGCCAGGATAACCCCCCAAAAGGTATGCAGGGCAGTTCGATCACAAAATATTTAGACCCCTTATTTTCCAGAATTCATGATGAGCTTGGTAAAAGGATACAACCGCAAGATGTAAACAATACGATACAATACTTCGCGACCGAGTCCTGGGACAAGCAAAGAGACAATACATTTCCCGCAGATATATTTAATGAGACTTGTTGGAAAATTCATTCCAAAGGCGTCTTGTCGCGGAAAACTATTTATCTTCCGAGATTATAAATATATTTAGACATATATTTTTCTTGCAAAATGCACCCTAATACATTTGCGAAGAATGATAGAAACATGTGTTGCATGTTGAATCCTTGAAAACATGCAACACTTAGTATATTAAATTATTTGTGATGTAGTCATGGTCATGGTAGTCCACTTCTGTTTAAGCCCCAAAATTCATGATGCGTGAACCATTTTAACCTTATGGTGGTTCTTTTTGTATTATTTTACAGGATTTAAGGAATAAAACATGCATTTTGGGATCATTGGGATTTTGATGTCGTCATGAGATAATTCTACTGTATGCGATCACAAAATATTTTGATAAATGTGTAGTTCTAAATCCAACGAAGGTTTTACACCTATAAAGATGTTTCGCACAGCTTCATTGCCAGCATTCGTACTCGATGATTATACGTGATTTGTAATGTTCGACACTGCCGCTCTTTAAATTCCCGAAGTTTGTGCAAATGCACATTACATATATGATAAAATAACTATTTATTTTTTATTTCTTATCGGTTGCTTTGCAAATTCTATTACAAAAGACAATGTACATAACTTTATGTGAATCAAATACTAAAAAGAAAATGAGTACAATTGAATCTTAATTCTTATATTTAACTCAAGTACATGTATTCAAAATGTTAAAGCTCAAAAATATTAAGAGTGTTACTTAGTGTTAATAGGATTAATTAATATCTTCGTCAATTGAGTTATATCATCAATTTGTTTGAATTAAAAAGACGCATAATTATGTAATGATAAATTACTTACGTGATTATTACTTATATGATGATGAGTACCATATCTAGCTTTCGGATGGTTTATAATGGCTTATTCTGCTTTCAAAACAATGTTCATGTTGATTGTTTAGGTTAAGGTATTGGTATCGTACATTACAATGCAAATCAGTGAAGAATGTAGTGCTTCTTACAGTGGTCACCACAACTGCATTTCAAAATTAAAATAACTTAAACAAATGTTCACAATGACAAGGCGGTGTGTCGCGTACAATACCAATGCCTGTAGGCCCAAGGTCAGTGTCACTGTTACTAGAATAGAATTTTCTTGTCCATGCTGTAAATTTGTTATTTCTTAGTGGATTGTAAATAACTTGGTATAAATGTTTACCTTATTAAGACAGTGTTTCGTGTACAATAACCATGCAATGCAATGTAGTTCCAGTGTCAAGATCACTGTTACTAAAAATAGAATGTTCTTGTCCGGGCTGTAGCTGTAACTTCGTTATGAATGAAGTGATTTCAAAATTATTTGGCACAAGTGTACATCATGAAAGGTCGGTGTGTCGCGTACAATAACCATACCTGTAGGTCAAATGTCAACGTCACTGTTATTAAAAATATTATTCTCTTGTCCGGGCTGTAAATGTGTTATTTTTTATAGGAATTTAAAATATCTTGGTATCAATGTTTACCATGACAAGGCGGTGTGTCGCATACATTACCCACGCCTGTAGGTCCAAGGTCAAGATCACTGTTACTACAAATAGAATTTTCTTGTTTGTGCTATAACTTCATTAGAAATGAAGGGTTTTCAAAATGAATTGGCACAAACGTTTACCATGACAAGGCAGTGTGTCGCGTACAATACCCATTCCTGTAGGTCCTTAAAAAGTACAAACTTGTGATGTTCGGGAACAATAATTATATTAGTATGCTGTTGAACCGTGATTATAACACCAGTACCCTTTCTTTAAAAAGTGGTCGTAATAGTTGGATGGTCTTATTTTTAGATATTCTACACATGTCCTATTGTCATATTTCTACTTTATATTCAAAATGCAATAATAAAATTCGGCCTGAATTTCTTTGGCAAACTTTTGATAAGTAAGCAAACAATATAGTTTCATTTCCATAGTCAATAAAAACAAGATTTTACCGTTGATTTTTTTTTTCAATCGGAATTTTACGAAGTACACCAGACGTCGAATTTCAACGCCGTAAATATAAAAAGCGATTTCGTTATGCGAATAGCAATATTTTGGTTAAGGAACGTTCGTTTTGAAGAGAAACATTCCAGCTTCGTAATAAACATGCTCAATTTCATTTAACCGATTCAATAATGGCACGTTGTTTCGACCATTTCAAATATGTGCATGTTTTAAAGATAGTGTTAGCTTTTCCTTATTCTTCATAAAAAAAACCTATGTATGCGAACTCACAACCCAAAACGGACACATAATATTTAACCACTTTCTTTTTATTTGTGATAATTTAAAAAAATAAATATTGATGACCAAATTTACTTTTTAAATACAATATTTAAATACTTAAGTACGAAGAATAAATTACGCATTTCACAACCTCTTAAAATAATGTGTATAACAAAATAATATTAAGTGAGATTTTTTCTGTATACAAATTTGAACTGATCGCCCAAACTATTGACTCATCAGCACTATGCGGCTTTTGCTTACGACATAACGTGCGTCAATGCCTTATGATAGTGTTAGAGCTTCGTAAGAATTGTTGCAGGATCCAAATACTCAAATCGTTAAAGCTCTCCACCGTGTGATTATTTTTGTATATTGTCCTGTGTCATTGCTATATTTTACCTATTATATAGCAAATTTATCGGCTGAATGACTTAATGTTAATTTTTTATGGGGTTCCCGACGTGCCCTATTGTGGCTCTGAATGGTCCTGGGGTCGTTCTGATGCGTCTTGGGGTATTTCTGTTTATTTACTAAATTGAAATATCATTAATTCATAAACAAACGCAAACAACCATTCTATTGCCCGATTATATTGCAAACTCATATTACATAGTCAACTTAAAGACACTCTTGAGGTGTAATAAGGTTGTTCTGATAAGTCCAGGTGTTTTCATGTTCATTCAGCGATAGGAGATATCAATATACACTTAAGATACACTTAACATATCTAAATTCTTTATTATAAACAAAATTTATAGCTCGAAATATCAATTCTATGATTGCAGGATTTTCATGTGTCTCTGGTGCATCCTAAAGTTAACATGTGAGTCCTACAAGGGTCTGTCTGATATCTCATGTAGTCTTTCCGTTATTTGTTGTTAGCACCAGCATTTAAATATATTTATATTAAGTATAATAATTTTTTCACAATATTGGGGTGTCTTGGGGTGGTGTGGGGTGTCTTGGGGTGGTGTGGGGTGTCTTGGGGTAGTGTGGGGTGTCCTGGGGGTAATAAGTAATACCAAGGAACGGTCCCTGTTGATACATGGATTCCGAATCGGTTCCTTATTGTGCCTAACCCGATTACAGTATTGTTGTTAAAATGCGGAGACGTATGATTTGGATTCTGCTATATATTGGATTCTGAGGCCGTACTGAATTTCCTTCTGCATATCCTTCTTGTGGCCGCTTTTAGGCAAAACTGTACATCATTTTACAAAGAAACAGTCATCTCGGTTGCAAGATTCAAACTAGCTAAAGAAACAGAAAACGTATGATATACAAAAAATAAACAGGTGCCATGTGCTTCTTTAGATTAGGCCCTTTTAAACAGCGAATCGCATTTCTGAAGTGAGTATCAAGTCAGGACGAGGCAAACTGGTAACGGGCGATTGGATTTACACATTGCATGTGTATACGACGTAATCAGTTAAATTCAGTTTGATCGATAATGTGTTAATACAATAATGTAAAACATTAATGTCAAATTTTACCATGGAGAAAACTGGTACACATATGTATCTGTTGATCGTTTTTAACTTGACTTAAAATGATACAATATTAAAGATTAAATCTTTATGCTGTGTTAAAATATTATTTAACCCAGCTTTTTGTAAAGGGAGTAAATCGAGTTTGGTTGTTGTTTTTCATTGGCGAACTGCGAACCCCCCGTCGAGCTCTACGCTTTTCATTCTGAAAGCTGAATGATAATAATAATGCCTCTATTTTGATTACTAAAGTAGACCAAATAAACAGCTTAACGCTGTCTCCTGTGGAATACTGAACTCAAACCCCGCCCCCAGAGGTATCCAAAAAGTTAAGAATTGTTTAAATTATGTCACGTCTATCACATATTAAACATTTTTTCTCACAATTAGGGTGATTAAATTTCTTATGTTATCATCTTTCATATGTTACAAATAAAATTTAACAACCAAAAATACGAAAAAATAAATTTCACAACATCAACCCGCAGTATGTACGCTCAGTCCAAGCAAAACATTGGACTGGTCTTAGATTTTATCACTTGGACCAGTGCATACATAACTTTACAGAATATGTGTAAGCAGATTCAGCTGCAGTCGTATTTTTATTTGATGCTTATATTGTCAAATGTCCATTATTTGTTGCTAATAAAAATGAAATTTCGAGGTTCAAAGCCGAGAAATTATTTCAAAGCGATATCAGACCTCATAACACTAGGTATAACCGAATTTATGCTTATAAAGAAATATGTATACCATTAAACTGCCCCTTAATCGGTGTACGCGCCAGGTGTGCGTGGGGGGGGTGCACATTTCTGAGAGAAAAACAAGCTTGATCTTACGTGGTGCAGTTTTGGTCGTGGTGGTCCACTATAGGTTGTTTAGCCCAAACATTCATAATGCATAGTGTTGTATCTATAGCGGGATAGCGGGGCGCGGCGCCCCGCCCTTTTTGAAGAGCGCCCTCTGCCCTAAATCTCAAACACTCTGCCCTTTCCCCCATAAATGCCCTTTGTCTTCAATAATTAATGTCAACCACAAAATTATGCCTTTGTTTATTCAATGCCTGTGTTTTCCCAGTTACCTTGTGTAATTAACAGAAACGCAGCAATGCGTGTATACGTACCCTACAGCGACCGTCTGAAATCTTGTCCCTGACAAGTCATTAATCGATATCTGGATAAGTAGCAAATACACAGAAACCCAGTGTCAAAAATCTTGTTAGTCATAAACAGCTAATTAGCCTAATCAACAGCATGTGCCCATGCGGCGTATTAAACGTCCCGACCGACCCTCTTGGAGTCAATTAATTGTCGCATCACATGCTTCTATATTCCAATAAACTGTCGAGCATATTGGTACAGTATTTTTTGTATTAAAACCAGATTATCTCATGATTTTAAATAGCAAAGTAAAGCGAAAACATCGTTATGTGATACAGTAATTCGCTTGTACCATTATTTAGAATTTGCCGGTATTGTCATAAGGCAAAATTATGACAATGAGTTTTTAAATATAATTTATGTAACAATGAGGACAAAATGTATAATTTTATTAATTACTTTTCAAATAGAATTTCGTATATTGTTTGTTATAAATTATCAAATAAGTCAAAGAAACTTAGATTGCAGGTGTAAGGTATTAAATTGTTACCAAGCTATAGTCTAATGATAAATATTTTTTTAAATATAATGATTAGTATTTTCTTCAACAAAGCCATGTTAGCATTTCCTCTTCAGAATAGTAAGCTGGAGTTGTTGTTCACAGTTTGTGTCAGAATAAACACACTTCTCTTCTCAATACGAAAAGCCACTCAGGATGTTTTCATGAAATGTTACTTATTCTTTGTTAACATGATTGGTAACAATCTTAAGTTCAAACAAAGCCAAACATTGAGCAAGCTGCAAAGAGAGATCTGTCAGCGTTTATGATTAAGTGATTTAATCCCGTACCCGCGAAATATGTATATAAGGCCGGGCGGAATCAGCAAAGGCAACTGTTGATTCCGGATTAAATTTACAAACGTTGACAGTATTGGAGTTTGTCTTCCTTTATTTGTTTATAATATATTTCGACTGAAAGATAGTTTAATTCTGATTTCCAAATTTTAGGTTATTTGCACATTCATAATAATGATAGTAGGTTTTGTTCAATAATGATTTATTTAGTTTTTATCTGTAAGTAAAGCTTTTGATGATATATTGTTTGAGTAAAGTACATGTCGTATCAGAAGTTAGAATTTTTACAGTATGAAAATCTTGTATTTTGTAAAAGCAGACATTTAAGTTTTCTGTATCTTTCACAATGTTAAGCGAGTAGTTCTGTAATAAGTGAAGCTAATTTTCCCCAATTATGTGTTAAGATATTTCGGTAAATTTGAAATGACGTTTAAAGAAAAATGTTCGTCTTTCTAATTGAATTGAAATTGTTAATTTGAATATTTTAATGAACTGTTGATTCCGGATTAAATTAACAAACGTTGACAGATCTCGTCTTCACTTTGCAGAGTGCTACGACAATGTAGCTCGTGCAACACGCCCATATGACATAACATTACGTGTAAGGGCGAAAAAGTTGGTACAGGACCAACGTCACTTGCACAATTGGTGGGGTAGGCGATCTCGTTACGATCTTCACAAGGAATGGACATTTTAACCTCATGATATGATGGTTCATTTTTTATTATTTTATAGGTTTTAAGGGATAAAACATGCATTAAAACTTACTGGGGCTATTTATCGTACACAATGATAAAATTATTTTTCCAAAACACTTTTCGGGCAAAATGCATCATTCTTCATTCGCAAAGAATGCCAGAAACATTAAACATTCAAAATCCCTGATCGAATGCAAAACCATAAAATTCTAAGCGTTGTGATACTTATAAAGATTATCTCTGAAATATTTTTTTTTATATTTTAGGCACGTGGCTTTGATGATCTCTTCGTGGTCATCCTCCTAGGGGTAAGATTTTTATAATTAAATATAACATCGCTTGTCAAAATTCCAAAATATCAACTACAGTTGCAGGATTTATCAAAACTATCAATGTGTTGAAGATAGCTAATTTCGAGATCAAAAATAAAGTAAAAGCATCACCAAGAGTGCAAAACAAGGTGATACGATTTTATCTCCTTATTAAATGTTTTATAAATTACATCAGTCAGCAGACGTTACTTTACCCAAACGTCTTTCATAAAATGAATTCTGCACATTATATTACATCTCTCTTTTTTCCGATACTTCTGGAGCCGATCAATTTCGACGAACTGATATTGAAGTAGAAAGTGTCATTTAGTCCAATTAACCAAATCTGTTATAAATAAACACTTTTAGTTTTAATTTAATTAAACAAGAGAAATATGTATATCAGGTATCGCTCTCACAAAACACAGCCTGAAAACGCAGCAATAAAGAGAGGAAGAGAGAGCATGTGAAACTTTGTTTTGAGTATGTCAACTCAAATAAGACTCCACAAACAATTAAAGAAAAGAGAACTCTGCAGTTACCGTCTTGGAACGGTCAGTGGCAAAACAAATTGCCACTGGGGTTTAAACTAGGTTCAAGGGTGCAACCTCACACTTGTCCCAGCAGATTCTCATATCACAAAACAAGGAAAAGTTGTATTGGCGAAATAACTCCAACCCACCCATCAGCTCAACAATGTTGCATGCAAAAGCACACAAACATATAAAACGTAAGATGCTAATAGCATTGAAAAGCCAAAGGGGTGGGCACTCAATTACTTTACCGAGACCAGAGCACCTGGACTCAATTCAGCAAGAACACGATGACAGGGATAAAAGAAACAATTTTAGCATATAGGTTCTTTAAAAATGATTTCCCTATAAACCTTCATAAACTCTTAAACCCCTGCTACCGTCATGCAACCAAAGAGGTAAGCATAATGATCAACTGTGGATGGGTTAAGGCCTGCAAAGCGCTGCAGAATATCATGTTGGTAACCTTTCTTTTTGAATTTAAAGATAGTTTTAACGAATAATCGGGAGAAATCAACATTGCCTTTTATTTTCTGAAGTTTATAAATTAAATCTCTATAAAAAAAAAACTGGCTGTGTAATACCTTGTTGCAAAAAGTGATTTTAAACTGCACCTATATTTTTGAATTAAAACTGGATATCCGCGATAAAACTTGCAACGGTTTTCCTAAATTTGTGATACCGATAACCTTGTTTTAAAAGTGTTTCTGTTATGAAAAGATAACGTTCATTTAAAGCATTAACATCATTGCAAGCTCTAGAAAAGCGAACAAGCTGTTAGATATAAACCCCCTTAGATGTTGGAAGAGGAACAGCTCCGTCTAAAAACGGAAATTTTACTATATTTAAACTAAAATAATCTCCTTTATCATATATTTTAGTAGTGACGTAACCATTTTTGATTGACAGATTTAGATCAAGAAAATTTGCTTGCTCTTCTGAAGAGTTAATATCATTTTATTATTTATGCAAATCTCATTTATATTTTGACCATGAAGATTTACGTTTTGATTTTGTCTAATGAGTTGGTCTTCCAAGGGAAATGTTTAAATTTTGTAGTTTGTTTTTCTGATCAAGTTCATGTAGTAGTGTAACATATTAGTATAATAAATATATACGAGTCAAATGTGCTCAACGTCCTTAACAGTTCAGGTAGTTGTAGCGTTTATTTCCCTTTGACCATTAACCTTTAATTATACTGTCACGGTACGAATCTAGTCACTATCTGGGGAGAAAATGCGTAAGAAGACGGATAGTTCAGTCTGGAGAGCACTTGTCTTGTAAGCGAGGGGTCCCGGGTTCAAGTCCCGGTCTGGCTGCACATTCTTTCTCACCATATCACATTTGCGCCAAATGGGGACCGTGATAGCTATCAGGTTCGGCTACCAGCCTGTAATAGCATAATAAAATACACGTAACTCTCTGGAATTCGAGGATGAATATCCAAATTTGAGGGGATGTATGTCACGGTAAGAATCTAGTCACTATCTGGGGAAAAAGAGTGTAAGCGGACGGATAGCTCAATCTGGAGAGCACCCGCCCTGTAAGCGATGGGTCCCGGGTTCTTTTTCACCCTGTGACATTCGCGAATAGTTTCATGTTCATATTAAGAAAACTTTAAATTCAAAATTTTAATGATAACATCATTAATGAACATTATCAGTCAGTCCCAGTTTGTGCATTTATATCTCCACAAAATATACATACATTGTATTTGTACCGGCTACACATTTGCACAACAAAAGGTTTTCAAATTCTTCTAACAAGTCTTCATTCTTCATTATAAAAAATAGAATGCAATGGCACATGGACAGACTCGATAATACTTTATTGATCTCGATATGTAAGAGCGTTCTTTAAGTTCAACCATATGGCATAACAGACTGGGTTTCAATGTATTTTATAAAGTTGTTAATATCATTTCTAATAAATGCTCAAAACCCTTTGGTTTTCTCATAGCCTTTAGCTTTCTATGTTTATTTATGAAATTGTATATATTTATTTTTCAATAACATCAGAATTGTCTAATTTTGATTCTAAAACATTTAACATATCAAAGTTGTTTTTTTAATTTTAAGAGAATTCTTCAAATCACGACCGTCGTTTAAGTCCACAAAATTTGAACGTTACTATTCTATTTAATGCGTTTGCTTTTTTATTTTTTTAAATTCAGCTAATGTATATCATTTCGAGGTATATGATTTAATGATTGCTGTGAAGGTATTAACATGAATGCCAGATAGTTCTCATTTATCACTAGAATGCAGTGTTTTGTCATTGTGAGGTTGTCTTCTCTTCAAAGCTGACCTGTTTCCGATAGTAGTCTGCAGATTTTGATTTAGTTGACTGTTTTGGTCAACGTCACATTCATTTTCATAACAAGTCTCTTGGTTTTCTGATGCCAAGCTAGTATCGTGTGTAGTAGCATATGATTCCACATCAAAGTTAGATACCCAGATCTAATGCAAAAATACAGGTGCAGTTTAAAGGTATTTCACATTCAGTCATCTTATGAAGTTTTATAGAAAAATCTTTTTAAAAGAACCTAGAAGTTAAAATTGTTTCTTTATCCCTGTTATCCTGTTCTTGCTGATTTTACTCCAGGAGCTATGGTTTTGGTAAGATCATTGAGTACCCGCCCCTTTGGCTTTGCAATGCTATTAGCTTCTTATGTATTATATGTTTCTGTGCTTTTCACTGCCACATTGTTGAGCTGATGGGTGGGTTGGAGTTATTTCACCAAGACAACTTGTGTGTTGAAATAAGAATCTGTTGGGGCATGTGTGTGGTTGGTGTATCCTAGAACCTGTTTGAAACACCCAGTGGAAATTTGATTTGCCACTGACCGTTCCAGAGCGTTAACTCCTCGGGTCCCTGTTTTTGTTAATTGTTCTTGGTGTCTTTTCTGGAACTGATTATTTTATTAACCAGGTTCTCTCTCGCTCTCTTTTTCTCTCTCTTTTTCTCTTGACTGTGCGGGGGTGCTGTTTTTTTCTGAATGTGGCAATTTCTGACATGCATGTTTCACCTTAAGTTTTTGTAAATTGTAGGATGGATTCAGGTCAGAAATTCTAGATTGAATAAATGAAAAAATCTATGAAATACCAAATATTTCCTTACATATTCTCAAAACAAAGCGGATAAATTATCGATAAAATTAACAGGCATTTTCATAAATAGGGCTTCTAAACTATTTCCTCTGAAAGAAACTTAAACAGCCTTAATTTAACAAAAATCAAAAGAAACCATAGTAACTGTTATGACCGTAATGTGGAAATTAAAGCAAAACAATAACAAAGTTAATACTATATATCTAAAAATTCCAACAACAATTAATAAGGAACCGGCAAAAGAAGCTTGTAGGCATTATAAAAATATCACAAATAATACATCAATAAATATAATATGAACAATAAAATATACTAAAAATATGCATACCAAAAGTCCCATAAATATTTAATAAGAAATATCCTGATAAAGTTCAAAATAAAACACCAACGAACTTCGTCCATTAGAATCATTATATCACTATTTTAAATAAGCCAGCAATATATGTAAAACTGAATAAAAATGGAGGACCCTGCCATTACAAAATATAATCTTGGAAGAAACAGATAATATTTTCCACAGAAAAAATAAGTCCTGACGGAATCGAAAACAAATGCATGAAAACATTAAAAATGGGATGTAGTACGCAACCTAATATTCAGAAAGGGCCTAGAAATGTGATTTCGTTGCACCCCAAGGAATGCACTTGTTAGACATTTATAAAGTGGTGCATAACCATGGCAACCAGGTTTACATGACCACACCCATAGGAACAACTGTTTTTACACACCACATAGCAACTTGCCTATATCATTTACATAACACAAACAAATGTTCTTTTTATTTGTTGCAATTGTATTATAATGAAAAGAAAACGTTTGAGTGATTTCAGCAGCAGTTACTTCCCTTGTTTTGTAAGTATCCCATGTATGTTTTAAATTATCAGTTATTTCCCTTATTTGTAGTTACGCCATTGCTGTTTATCTTCTTTTCTGTAAAGTTATTAATGTCTTTTTAAAATTTTCCAAATTCAAACTGGTAAGTTAAAATGATATACAAACAATTTGCTAGTCCAAATATGTTATATTTAGCTGCTTATGAGATAAAGAGTTAATGCAATTAATGACATCATGGTTTTGTAGAACCATACTCTTTGAACACATGTTTACGTGTAGTGATAAATTTATACCTTTTATTATGAAAATATAGATCTAAATAACAAACCATTATCATCATTATTATAACATGAAGATTTTTTATTACCATAATCTAATATGTTACCCTATTGCTAATTCAATCATAATATTCATGTTTTGAGATGAACAAGCATAAAATATAGTGTTTAATTGAATAATTGTGCTTGATAACTGTAAGTGTTCTTGAAACTTGCATGACTTAAAATTTTCAACATACATAACATATGTTACTCATTAAAATAGGGCTTGTTTTCTTGTTTTTATTGGTTTTTAATGGTGTTAGCTGATATCTATTTAAAGAAATTAATTATGTGTGCTCTTTGCAATGTCCTGATGTTTGTTAGCCCTGTGTAGATTTCTAATTACATTGACAATCGTTTTTTAGATAATATTACTGATTTAATAAAGTATTTTCTCTAAAACTGATATTGTTGTACAAAGAACTGAACACATTTACAAAACTGAATCACAACTATGCAAACATTTTAGATTAAACTATAAAATAATAATAGTAAGTGGTTCATATTATATACTGTGTTATGTTACGTGGTTAAAATGTAAAAAAGTATACAAATATTGCTTTAAAAAGTGTTACAAACAAAACTTATTACAATTAATGATATGTTACCTAATTATTTAAGTAATGTTTTAAGAAAGATGACTTAGAATGAAGAAAACAAATTTCTAAACCGTGTTAAAGTTTGTATCTAGATTACAGAAGAGTCACTCATATGGTTAATATAAACTTTCTTTAACTATTTTTACTAAAAACAAATTTGAAAGACAATCTGTGTAATGTTGGTGCTGGTAAGCTAATAAACAAACTTATGTATAATATTTTTTTATGTAAATATTCTTTTAAATTGCTATATAAAGCTCATGATGTTTCAATGTTTTACACTGAACCCTAGTATTTTAGATGAATAAAACTACTTTTAAAAACATTTCTAACATTGATAATTTAATCAGCTAATTTGTGTTAAGTTTAAATTAAGTAGCTTTTAAATTTGTTATATATCAACTTCAACACAATATAATATGATAGAAAAATATTTATCAAAATGTTAACTAATTGTTTGCAGTTTATTTATTTTCTTATTATTTTCCTGATTATTAAAGTAAAACGTGGTAACATATTACATGTATAAGATGACAAAAGAAATAAATAGAACAATAGAATGATAAAAAATATGTTAATTTTGTTTATTCTTTCTTTTCTACAATTTATTAGAACAAATTAATGTTATCTGTCTCAATTAAGGGTATCTGGACTTAGCTTTAGACTCTATACTGGAATAAGATACTGGTTTACTAAAACAAAACTGGCACTGATTTGTTTACTGTTTTATCAAAGCAACAGTCATATTACCTCATCTTACTTATTGTCATAGCAGTGGCTACGCATCAATTACAGGTAATTTTAATGGAGACGTGTATTGCTTGTCTTTGAACAAAATAAATAATAATAAAAATTAAATGATATCATCAATGAGTATATTGTCATCAAAAACAGCCAAGCTTCCACATAACAAATCTTTATTCAACCTTATCCTCAAATCTGAAAATTTTTTAACTCAATGCACTGAATGAATTATTAAAACAGTTGATAAAAATAAAAAGTTCCAAACACCAAAGGACCCTCAAATTTTCTGCACAATTACACTATTGAATTGTGTAAGCACTCTGTTTTATCTTAATCTTTTCCCATCGCAATTCAGACTTAACTCTCGGAAAAAAACATGAACGCCCGGTGAGTTTTTATGCAATACACTATCATTCTCGCTTAGAAATATGTTGCTCAATTTAAACGTTTGAACAATTTTAAGTCAAATCAGCTTTATTAACAAGTCTTAAGATCTCGTTTTAGCGTCGACACACAATTTAACTTTGCACCGTCCGTGAAATTGACGCCGTGTTAGCAACACAAATGTCACTCATATTCAATGTTTTGCATAGTATGTCCGTCAGTCCGTAACCAACCTTGTCCGATTAATTACTAGGCAAAGATTTTAAACACAGTCCTCAGATTAGGTAGGGTGATAAGTCATCGCAAGTAGATGACACCTATTGCTTTTGAGGTCAGTCGGTATAAGGTTAAGGTGTCACAGTGACTTTCGGTGAAATAATAGCATTTTACTTTCTAATTGGCGATTGGGGGCATACATGGTCAGCTGTACTTGTTTAACTAAGTGTAAAGGCCTTATATTTAAAAAAAAATAAAATAAAAGGTCAGACAGTAATAGTTTGGTCATATTAAAATGACTAAATGGGTGATGGAATTTGGTGAAAATAAAAATATTTACAACATTCATAAGACAAACAAGTCGATTGCCATATTGTTAAATTATGAAAGTGTTGAACCCTTTTCTCCATGGAACATGGCCTATATTCCAAGGATGACCAGTGTTCTTCAAGCATCTGTACAGTAAGACCTTGATGTATACTTTTCGCTTTTAGTATATGATTTATAAAGCTATTTCTGACAAAAAGTAGCCCAATTAAATTTAGATCAAAATCAGAACTCAAGGTTGTGCATGATGATCTGGATCTGGAATACATAAAATTGATAAAGCCATATCATTAGTGTTTTCTATAGTCCTATAGTCATAATTTGCTGTAAACACATTTAAAAATCTTGAGCAATGTATTAATTTTACAAATCATTTTGAAGAAAGTTTAAACACCAAGAAACATAAATGCTGTGATCTTTACTCCATATATAGACATTGTATGACATGTATGACCAGTGTAGATCCAAATCAACCGGGATATCAGTGCCGTGTGATCAGTATCTGCAATATTCATGATGTTGTCTGAAAAGACCTAATAAATTAAAAAAAACAGTGCAGATCCCGATCAGACAGCACGGTATGTTCTTGCTGATCTATATCTAAACTGTTCGCCCTCGTCATTTATGCGTATAGTTGGAAAAAAGTGTTAAAACATTTCTTACACATTATATGTTACAGCGGATGGACTTACATTTGCGGACATAAAAAATTGGTGGTACACCATTATATATCGTTTTCGTGGGTTCTTATTTCCATGGAACTTATTTTTTTCTAATTTAAAACTGCATTACTTATTAAAAATTGAATGTTTAATTATAAACAAATACTTATGGCTTTTAGGCGTTGCATTAAAATTTCTCTATACTATTGAGCATTTGTATGACACGTCTGATACATTGTACTACAAACTTGGATAGGCGATGTCATTCTGTTTGTAAAATGAATTTTCAAAACCAACAAAAACATGCAATATTCATTCCGACCCGGTGACCTTCATTATGATATTTGACTGCTAACTGTACTTGTGACCTTATTTCGAATTGTCATTTGCCTTTATTTATACCGGAAGGTTTACATGTGTTCAGCCGAAGTATCAAATATGTTTCTCTTTCTTTCCTCTGTCATCTGTCCAGAAATTGTTGAACTCGATGCAGAGATCTATGTCAGAGAACGTATGTCGTTCCAGATTAAAATGTTCTGCGACTGGATATCGATTGAAATTTCATGTTCTCCAGTCTGATCTGTGCAAACTCATTCGCTTGGACATTGTCAGCTTTGTCTCCCCAACATACATTTTCTCGCAGTTTTTGCAGGTCATGGGGGATGTCGCATTGCTCGTGTTACAATTTGATATCCCTTAATGTATGACCATGCCTTGTTTGATGAGACAAATGTGTTAGTAAGAGTCATGAGTGCTCATGTTTGACATCTGGAAGTACCTCACGGAGCAGACCGACCTTCATACTTCCTGCCTTTTAAATTTTGCCTTTGCCGTTGTCTGTGATATGCAGGATTTATATTCTAAGATCCCCTGTCAAAATTCTATTTTGTTTAGTTTCGCCCATTGTTTTCTCGTTTAGGGCAAACTCATTTTTTATCTGGGAACCATACGCCGCTGAACATGGAATGGTAATAATCTTAAAATACCTCATTAAAGGTTCCATGTCCACCGTCATATGCACACCATCGTTTGGGATGGTCAAAATTGTACTGTTTATTGGTGTAAATATTGAGTTGCGCTCAACCCGGGGCTAGGCGGCGTGGGCAGTAATATGCATTTCCATTACTGTCCATGAACAGGATCAATCAAACCGAGTCTGCCATATTTTCATATTTGTCGTGTTCGATGGCTTTCAAAGTTCCATTTTTATCTATTTCAATATCACAGTAGCGTTGTTTGTGCCGTGTGGCGGCTGGAAAAAGTCTCCCCGTACATTCAATCAGTGCTGTTATCAATTGCGTTCTTTGAAGGTCTTTGAGCACGATTCTTATGTACTACTATGTTAATAGAACTTATAAAATTACCCTTTGTTTTAATATTTCGGCCAGTTTTGAGATGGCGGTTTCAATTTCCCAGCCAATATTGATTCGGATATTGTTCAATCACCCACAAGGATATACTTCCTGCCTTTTAAATTTTGCCTTAATTTGGAGTTGTCCGTGGTATGCAGGATTTATATTCTAAGATCCCCTGTCAAAATTCTATTCTGTTTAGTTCCGACAATTGTTTTCTCGTTTAGGGCAAACCAATACTTTATCTGGGACCATACGCCGCTTAACATGGAACGGTTTTAATCTGAATTTACCGCATCAAAGGTTCCATGTTCACCGTCATATGCACACCATCGTTTGGGATGGTAAAAATTGTACTGTTTATTGGTGTAAATATTGAGTTGCGCTCAACCCGTAGTTAGGCGGCGTGGGCAGTAATATGCATTTCCATTACTGTCCATGAACAGGCTCAATCGAACCGAGCCTTCAATTTTTTCATATTTGTCGTGTTCGATGGCTTTCAAAGTTCCTTTTTCATCTATTTCAATATCACAGTAGCGTTGTTTGTGCCGTGTGGCGGCTGTAAAAAGTCTCCCCGTACATTCAATCAGTGCTGTTATCAATTACGTCCTTTGATGGTGTTTGAGCACGATATTTATGTGCTTAGTTAATAGTACTTATAAAATTACAATTTGTTTTAATATTTCGGCCAGTTTTGAGATGGGTGGTTTCAATTTCCCAGCCAATATTGATTCGGATATTGTTAAATCACCCACATGGATATACTTCCTGCCTTTTAAATTTTGCCTTTGCAGTTGTCTGTGATATGCAGAATTTATATTCTAAGATCCCCTGTCAAAATTCTCTTCTGTTTAGTTCCGCCCATCGTTTTCTCGTTTAGGGCAAACCCATTATTTTATCTGGGGACCATACGCCGCTGAACATGGAATGGTACTAATCTGAAAATACCGCATTGAAGGTTCCATGTCCACCGTCATTTGCACACCATTGTTTGGGATGGTCAAAATTGTACTGTTTATTGGTGTAAATATTGAGTTGCGCTCAACCCGGGGTTAGGCGGCGCGGGCAGTAATATGCATTTCCATTACTGTCCATGAACAGGCTCAATCAAACCGAGACTGCAATATTTTCATATTTGTCGTGTTCGATGGCTGTCAAAGTTCCCTTTTCATCTATTTCAATATCACAGTAGCGTTGTTTGTGCCGTGTGGCGGCTGTAAAAAGTCTCCCCGTACATTCAATCAGTGTTGTTATCAATTACGTTCTTTGAAGGTCTTTGAGCACGATTCTTATGTACTATGTTAATAGTACTTATAAAATTAAACTTTGTTTTAATATTTCGGCCAGTTTTGAGATGGGTGGTTTCAATTTCCCAGCCAATATTGATTCGGATATTGTTCAATCACCCCAAGGATATACTTCCTGCCTTTTAAATTTTGCCTTTATTTGGAGTTGTCTGTGATATGCAGGATTTATATTCTAAGATCACCTGTCAAAATTCTATTCAGTGTAGTTCCGCCCATTGTTTTCTCGTTTAGGGCAAACCCATACTTTATCTGGGACCATTTGACGCTGAACATGAATTGGTATTAATCTGAATATACCGCATTGAAGGTTCCATGTCCGCCGTCATATGCACACCATCGTTTGGGATGGTCAACATTGTACTGTTTATTGGTGTAAATATTGAGTTGCGCACAACCCGGCCTAGGAGGCGTGGGCAGTAATATGCATTTCCATTACTGTCTATGAACAAACTAAATCTAACCGAGCCTGCAATATTTTCATATTTGTCGTGTTCGATGGCTTTCAAAGTTCCCTATTCATCTATTTCAATATCACAGTAGCGTTTTTTTGTGCCGTGTGGCGGCTGTAAAATGTCTCCCTGTACATTCAATCAGTGCTATTATCGATTACGTCCTCTGAAGGTCTCTGAGCACGATACTTATGTGCTATGTTAATAGCACTTATAAAATTACCTCTTGTTTTAATATTTCGGCCAGTTTTGAAATGGGTGGTTTCATTTCCCAGCCAATATTGATTTGGATATTGGTCAATCACCCCGAAGGATATACGTCCTGCCTTTTAAATTTTGCCTTAATTTGGCGTTATCTGTGATATGCAGGATTTATATTCTAAGATCCCCTGTCAAATTCTGTTGTGATTAATTTCGCCCATTGTTTTCTCTTTTAGGGCAAACCCATTATTTTATCTGGGGACCATACGCCGCTGAACATGGAATGGTTTTAATCTGAAAATACCGCATTGAATGTTCCATGTCCACCGTCATATGCACACCATCGTTTGGGATGGTCAAAATTGTACTGTTTATTGGTGTAAATATTACATGTAAGTTGCGATAAACCCGGGGCTAGGCGGCGTGGGCAGTAATATGCATTTCCATTACTGTCTATGAACAGGCTCAATCAAACCGAGCCTGCGATATTTTCATACTTGTTGTGTTCGATGGCTTTCAATGTTTCCTTTTCATCTATTTCATTGACAGTGGTTTCGGCTGAAGGTCTGATTTTGGCTCGGACCAGAATATTACGGAAACTTTTTGAGTCTTCTGTATGCGACAAGTGGTTTCTCTGGTAATATTCTGGTGTGTTTGTCAGGTGATTCAATGATATACCAATGCTAGTCTATTGTGGTCCGAATGTTTGGTAAGTTTGGGTGGTAGGTCACCGAAAATGCCAAGTTTTGGTTTGTATTTGTATCTTTTGTATTCCGCTTTAAATTAGCAGGCTTTCTCTTTTGAAGGCGCGTTCTTGCATTAAGGCCTCTAACACAGAATAAGTATGGTATTCTCTGCTTTGCAGGTGAGCAGGCAGTTCTTCTGCTCTTTTGTCAAAAGAGCCCGGTCTTAAGACTAGCGGTGGCCTTATGAGCCGTTTAGGAAAACTTTGCAAAATATTAGTCTTAACTAAATTTTAGAAAAAATAGTTTAATATCATTGGTTAAAAAGAACGGTTACTTTCAAAGTAACAGGCTTTTATTTTAATGAGTATTAAGACTTAGAATAGATTTAATTTGCCACCAAGTTATCATATAAGAAAATAGTATTACATATTCTTAAATTAATTCCCTTGACTGCATTTGTTTAACACAGCATTTCCTTTCCTATCCATTTTCAAATTGCTTCTTTGCCTAAAGCAGATCATTCGATATATATATTGTAAATCATGAAAAATTTACTTTAAATGGGTTCATAATCCATTTATTAGTTTTATTTGAAAATACTTGCTTCGATGGTTACCACAAAATTTGCCTGCAATTACATGTTAGCCAAACATGATGCAAAACTATTGTAAATTAATGATTATTGCTAGATTGCATAAACATTAAGTTTAATAACAACTTTTCGGCTGATTAGTGATCATTATATATTAATGTAGTTTTTGTATTCCATATCAAATGTTTATCCCTAATTTGCGCAGAGTTCACAATAAAATATTTTGCATGCCACATTTTTAGACATGTTAGACATACCGTTAACTTCAAAGAAATCGTAAACTAAAAATTACATTGACCCTATCTCGAAAAAAAGTTTTAGATTCAAAATCTTGACTATTATCGCAACTTTGACTACAAATTGATTAATAAATCATAGATGGAATTCTTGATAAATCACCCTAAAAATTTATAATCATTACATACTTAAGCATTATCGTGATTACGATGATCATTTATTTCAGGATATGAAAAATGACCGGACACGTTATCCAGAGATCAGTGAAAGTTAGCAAGGTAAGACAATTTAGAAATATTGATGCTATATTCACATAAGTTTTAATATTATTAATATGTGTTAGTTTGTTACATTATTAAGTTATCTATTGTCTTGATCGATTTACGGTTATTTTCTTCCATGCATGCTCTTATTTTAACAAATTTAACCGAATTTACTCTAAATCCACGATCACAATATGTGGCTAACTAGGGTCAAATTTAAATTCTGAAAAGGGATATTAAGCGTGTATCATTTTTATAAAAAAATAGCCGTATTGTATAAGTAAGAATGTTTAGACCCAAGTTATTTTAAAGAAAGATTCGCCCTAACCTCATAAAAGCTGTAACGGCATACAAAGTGGCAAGGCATGTGTTAAGCTCCTTCTTATTTTGGAAAGTGTTTATTTTAAATCCAGAATTTTAGGCCAGAAAAGCGTCAACTAAACTTTTATATTTATATTTATTGCTTACTGACACTGATAAAAATGTAATTTATACGACAATGAAACAGTAATAATAGTATAATAGATTGAGAAGGCGTTACAGTAAGTAAGATTTAAAAAAAAAGTTTGCAATGTACTAAATTAAATCATAATATTTATTTTGAATTTATTTGTTTTTAAGTCGGGCTTGAATAAGAGAAACTATAGTGTAACTAATTCCTTTTTTCAGGACCATTTCGGAGTGACCCCATAAAATTATAAATAAAATTTCTTGTAAAAACACGAAACAACATTTCAAATTTAACAATTTAGAAAATGAGACTGTAACAATACCATGTTCATTGTTTCCAAACTATTTCTTCCGTCGTTCGATCTACGTTCTCTCGAAGAAATTAATTTAACACAAAAATAAATACTGTATTATTATCATCTTTATTTCCTCCATTTCTGAAGAGTATATAACAGTTTATAACACAAATATCATATAGAGCAAATATGCAAGTTACATAGTCTGAGACAAAGAGAATATAGGAAAGTAATAATATATAAATGAAGCATAATATAAAAAGGTTCAATCTGCATCCAGCAAGCCTCTGCGGAGCCTAATGCTCTTTCAAACTGGAAAAAAAAATATTCAAAATAATTGACACTCGTATATCCTTCTATAAAAGAAACATAGCTTAATTACCACCTAGACCTCATTTAAAATTTCGTCATTTGAAAAGGGGTAATCATGATTTTCACAACAGTTTTGTTTTAAACACCTGCTGATAAGGCTTCTTATAATGTAATTATAGTGTGACGTATACACTATATTAATGTTCAAACTGAAGAGCTTAATAGCACTAATGCTTATACATTGACTTCTTCATATGAGAGTGATATTGTTATTGCACACACTCTACAAATTACAAAATTTAGAATCAGTTTTGAGCCGAAACAAGACAAAGTACCAACTATGTATTGGTTGCCTAAAATGCACAAAACACCGTACAAAGCAAGATTTACTGCAAACTCTAGTTCTTGTACAACAACTAAATTATCCGTGCTCTTAACATCTTGTCTTACAGCTATAAAAGAACATGTAAATAAGTATTGCGAAAAAGTTTTTGAAACTACTGGCAAAAATTTGTATTGGTCTATAAAAAATTCAAATGACGTTTTGAAGAAGCTTAAATCGAATAATTTTCAGGCGTTCTGTTTGTCTACTTATGATTTTTCTACTTTATATTTTCTTCCTCACATTACCAGTCTCATTGAAAAAACTTTTGCTAGAGAAAATAAAACATTTATCGCTTGTAATGAACATAGAGCATTTTTTACAGATGGTTCTTATGATAATTATATTTCATGGACCTGTCAAGACTTTATCCAGGCGCTCTCATTTCTATTGGATAATATTTATTTGAGATTTGGTACCTCTATTTATAAACAAGTAATAGACATTCCAATGGGTACTAATTGTGCACCCCTTGTTGTTGATCTGGTTTTATACTGTTATGAAAGAGATTTTATGTTATCGCTTTCTACCGAACATCAATATGATATTATTACAGCTTTTAACAATACCTCTAGGTACCTTGATGATTTATTAATATAGAATAATAACCACTTTCCATCACTGGTTAATAAGATTTATCTCACAGAACTACAGCGGAATAAAGCGAATACTTCAGAAAAGCAAGCAAACTTTCTTGATGATCTAAATCTGTCCATTGGAAATGGTTACGTTACTACTAAAATATATGATACAAGAGATGACTTTAATTTTAATATAGTAAATTTTCCGTTTTTAGACGGCGATGTTCCGCGTGCAACATCTCACGGGGTTTATATCTCACAGCTTGTTCGCTTTTCAAGAGCTTGCAACGATGTGAATGATTTCAATGAACGTAATCTTTGCATTACAGAAAAAATATTAAAACAAGGTTATCGGTATCGCAAATTAAGGAAAACCTTCTGCAAGTTTTATGGCCGATACTCAGATCTAATTCATAAATACAGGTGCAGTTTAAAATCACTGTTGCAACAAGGTATTTCACAACCAGTTTTTTATGGAGATTTAATTTATAAACTTAAGAAGATCAAAGGAAGTGTTAATTTCTCCCAGTTATTCGAAAAAACCATTTGTAAATTTAAAAAGAAAGGTTACCAACATGATATTTTACAGCGCTCTGCAGGCCTGGTGATTAACCCATCTACAGTTGATCATTATGCTTACCTCTTTGGTTGCACGACGGTGGCAGGGGTTTAAGAGTTTATGAAGGTTTATGGGCAAATCGTTTCTTAAAAGAACCTAGAAGCTCGATTTGTTTCTTTTATCCCTGTCATCGTGTTCTTGGGGATTTTACTCCAGGTGCTCTGGTTTCGGTAAGATCATTGAGTACCCGCCCTTTGGCTTTGCAATGCTATTAGCTTCTTATGTTTTATATGTTTGTATGGAACGCCATTACTGCCTTCTTATGAGTATTGTGAATATTCGCAGTAGAAACATCATTACGTGCAGTAGTAACATATTTCTGTGCAGTAAAAACATCATTACGTGCAGTAGTTACATCTTTATGTGCAGTAGTAACATCTTTACGTGCAGTAGTAACATCATTACGTGCATTAGTAACATCTTTATGTGCAGTAGAAACATCATTATGTGCAGTAGAAACATCTTTATGTGCAGTAGTAAAATCTTTACGTGCAGTAGTAACATCATTACGTGCAGTAGTAACATCATTACGTGCAGTAGTAACATCATTACGTGCAGTAGTAACATCATTACGTGCAGAAGAAACATCATTATGTGAAGTAGAAACATCATTATGTGCAGTAGTAACATCATTATGTGAAGTAGATACATCATTATGTGCAGTAGAAACATCTTTATGTGCAGTAGAAACATCTGTATGTGCAGTAGAAACATCAGTTTGTGCAGTAGAAACATCTTTATGTGCAGTAGTAACATCATTACGTGCAGTAGTAACATCATTACGTGCAGTAGAAACATCATTGCGTGCAGTAGTAACATTATTGCGTGCAGTAGTAACGTCATTACGTGCAGTAGTAACATCATTACGTGCAGTAGTAACATCATTACGTGCAGTAGTAACATCATTACGTGCAGTAGTAACATCTGTATGTGCAGAAGAAACATCATTTTGTCTAGTAGTAACATCTTCATGTGCAGTAGTTGCAGCATTACGTTTAGTGAAATAAGCTTTAATCTTTAAGTTCGGTACATTCGTTATGCAGTACTAACAGCATTATGCTCGGTACTTACGTTTTTACATTCTGTTTTTTGTGTGAAAATATTTGATATTTACACCGGAATGACGTAATTTTTATACGTGAAAAGAAATGTGCTTAATTGTGAATGGTTTTTAGTTTTAATTCAACACCACTATTGAATGTAGTATTGTGTGACTACGGTGAAGAGGTCCTTCAAGAACATCTTTTGATATTTTCAAACTTCGTCTCGTTCCTCTTTTGAAATTTCATGTTCGGATTTCCAAATTTTAAGTATTCAACCCTTTACTTCATTATATCGCTATTATATATGCTATTATATAGCACTATGAATTATTCCAAGTGACCTCATCTCATTCAGTGAAAGTTTTGAAACTATGTCAGGAGTTATTTTTCGCGTTCAAAAGAACTGATATCCGTCATGATTCACCTCTTTACCGTAGTCACAAATTACTACGTACCGAGCATAATGCTGTTAGTACTGCACATCATAACGAATGTACCGAACCTAAAGATTAAAGCATATGTCACTAAACGTATTGCTGCAACTACTGCACATGAAGATGTTACTACTAGACGTTATGATGTTTCTACTGCACATAAAGATATTATTACTGCACGTAATGATGTTACTACTGGACATAATGATGTTACTACTGCAAGTAATGATGTTACTACTGCACGTAATGATGTTACTACTGCACGTAATGATGATACTACTGCACGTAATGATGTTACTACTAGACGTAATGATGTTACTACTGCACGTAATGATGTAATGGTGTTTCTACTGCAAATAAATATGTATCTACCGCACGTAATGATGTTACTACTGCGCGTAATGATGTTTCTACTGCACATAATGATATTTCCACTGCACATAAAGATGTTACTACTGCACGTAATGATGTTACTACTGCACGTAATGATGTTTCTACTGCACATAAAGATGTATCTACCGCAAGTAATGATGTTTCTACTGCACATAAAGATGTTATTACTGCAAGTAATGATCTTACTACTGCACGTAATGATGTTACTACTGGACGTAATGATGTTTCTACTGCGCATATTCACAATACTTAAAAGAAGGCAGTAATGGCGTTCCATATGTTTGTGTGCTTTTGCATGCAACATTGTTGAGCCGATGGGTGGGTTGGAGTCATTTCACCAAGACAACTTGTACTTGTTTTGTGATACGAGAACCTGTTGGGGCAAGTGTGAGGTTGGTGCACCCTAAAACCTGGTTTAAACCCCCAGTGGCGATTTGTTTTGCCACTGACCGTTCCAAGGCGGTGTCCCCAAAGGTTCTCTCCTTCGTTAATTGTTTGTGGCGTCCTATTTGAATTGACATACTTATATACGCCTTTCCAATAATTCGATGAATTTATTTGGTTACCTCCCCTGTCCAGTAACGTGACTGCTCTACAGGAAAAATGATTGCTCGCTGTAATAACATAATAGGGAATATGTACCTACAACTTTCTTTTTTATCATAAAATTCTTATTTGAAAAATATATTTTCTCTTTGAATTAGTAATAATATATCAGCGTCATGATATTTTTGAAAATAATTTATAAAACAATCAGGTTTCTGACTAAAAGTGTCAATTCATTATTCCTCGCATTAAACACTAAACGACTTGAACTAACAACAGTCGCAGTGTTCTCTTCACGGCTTTATTGAGTCTCGTTTCCGGATTAGCGTGTCTATTCAACTACTGACATCGTGTTGTGATTATGTCGGCGGCGATTGTTTTTGAAGGCGGCATGCCATAAACATGTCAAACTGTCTCGCACACGGGGTCATCTGTCAATTACTTAAAGGGGCAGATATCATTGACAAGGTATCTACACCTCCCAATTCTTAAGTATTTCGGAGTCCTTTAACTACTGGATGTGCCAGCAAATGTATTTGATTTAGCACTTAAATGGATTCTTAATCAACATTACGACACGCTATAGAAAAAAAAGCCGTCAATAAGAAACAAATCTTGTCAAAACATTTTATATATGTTTAATTAAGAGTTTGGGTTTTTATGCCAAAATTACAATCTATCGAACCTAAGAAATCTAAATTGGATATGCAACCATATTGTGATATAAATATGCCCATCTTTTTGGAAGCCGGCATCTCAATCCAAGGATTTTATTCTACAACAAACAATCAGATTACCGATCCTGTTTTATTTCAAGACAGAATCAATCATATTTGCTTGTGAAGTATACGTAACATTTTAAATATTCAAATTATTTATTCGTTGACCATAAACGCCTTAAATTTTTAGGACAATTCTATTGTTCAAATGTGTAAGTATCAACAAATTCAGATTATATTTTTGTATACAGATCATGTAACCAGATGTTGACATATCACGATTGCCGGATAATAGCGCATTACTAGCCTCAGCAATTTGCAACATTTACCCCAGTAAAATATATTTTCAGCAGAAAAGATGTTAAGAAGAAATTGTTGTACATAATTGGTAAAATTAATGCTTATGTTTGTCCAAATTGCGTTTCATACTGCCTACTATCAACAAGAATGGTACATGTTCTTAAATCATTAAAAATCTAAATATCTAACAAATAGTAAACATAAAAAGTCTGGCTAGAATAACAGACCAGCAACTTATTTTTTCACCGCCGGCGACGAACGCAGATCTGCAATATAGCGGATAAGGTTAGCTATTATGTGCTTAAGCCATTAGCCGGATCGTTCAGCTATCCTGCAGAGCCTCGTTTTGGATTAATTTTCGGTCGCTGGAAGTAACTCGTACAGGACTGAGAAACTGTTTATTGGAAAGGCGTATAAAACATGCGCTCTCTCTCTCTTCCTCTCTTCTTTTTCGCTGCGTGGGGAGGCTGTGTTTTGTGAGTGTGACGATTCCTGATATGCATATATTGCTTTTTTTGGAAAAACACGAAACAACATTTCAAATTTTACAATTTAGAAAATGAGACTGTAACAATACCATGTTTAATTTTTCCAAACTATTTCTTCTGTCGTTCGATCTACGTTCTCTCGAAGAAATAAATTAAACACACATATAAATACTGTATATAAACTGTGCATATTCTATAATTGTGTCGGTGCTACCGGTATCATGTTCTAAATTATCTCGAAGAAATTAGACGTATCGATCGACTTATTTTTCTGCAAGTTTGATTTGGTTTCGCAATGCTAACTGACATTTTGCACGCCTTTGTTTGAGATGGATCGAAATGTTATTATTCTGTTCACATGTGAAGTTACTGAGTACAGTCAACCCGGGGCTAAGCAGCGTGGACATGTGCAAGGATTATCATTCTTTCCCTTAAATGGGTCCAAGCAAACCGGTTCTGAAATGTTTACAGGATTTCTATGTTCATTTTTCATCTACCACATCTACTGAATGTTACACGTACTAAGTTTATTAATTTTGCTTGGTGTCAAACATTAGGAAGAGTATATTTTTCATAATTCACATGACTGGGTGGTTTTTAATTTAAAATATCATTTAAATAGGTCGGGTTAACCACTTAGTGTCAACAGGTGGGGAATGCTACTACCTTGGACAATCTTGTACTTTTAAGATATATATACTCGGCAAAAAGCTATGCACACTTGGACATTTTATCAAATGTTGTTTTTTTTTTATTTCACCATGCACAACAAATTGATACATACCAAATAAATCAGCATTTTAAAGTAAACAATGTAAAAGAGTCAGAAATAAAATCCGATCAAATCTTTATAAGCAATTGATTGTTAAAGCCACTGGGGGTTAATACACAAAAGTTGTAAAATCGCTAGACTTATACTGAGTAAACTCACCACGATGAATCCGGCATTCTTTCAAGTGGCTTCGCACGGAATTTAACAGCCGACGAAATTTCAATTGTAGAATTAGGTTCCATTCGTGTATCAACTAGCTTAACCAACTTCACGTCTTGTTAAGAAGGACGTCTAGGTGGCCGGTGTGATCCAAGATTTACCATGACGGTCAAATTAACGAAAACCTTCCTTGTTGACCATGAGAAATAAATTAATTTGAAAAAGCAATGCAGATGTGTTTTTCTCAAATAAGACTAGGTGTTGAATGCGTTGGATGGTTGCTTTTATACACTTTATAAACTGGATTCTTTTATTCATTACTACTGAATGGAAAATGTTCGAATCACCACCAAACAGTTTGTTCATACCTTTGAGTGAGACAATGTGATACTTTAATCAATAAAAACTTAAGTTTGAGCGTAATTCTGGAAATGGCTTGGTATCAAATTTTGATTACCAACTGTTTCTAGCACCACAGTGCATGCTCATAATTGCTTAAAACAGACACTGGTGAAATATTGGGTAATTTCATAGATTTCATACCTCTACCTTTTGACTGTTGACCTCTATCAAACTCAAAATGACATTTGTCGCTTATTAACCAACCAATTTTAATTTCGTTTTTGTCTTTAACTCCACAAACAATAATCTTGATAAACGAATAAGAATGTATATCAGTTATTTGCTATATTATAAAATTTACGCAAAAGAACACTTGTGTGCAGAACTTTTTTCTTGGATATATATGAATTTTCCGGGAACCCGTAAGACCGCAGTCACATGTTCGAGTAACCGACTAAGCTAGCCGTGGTAACCCACAAAAGTTTACCTTGATAACCCTGAAAAACGTGACCATCATCATTTGGCACAAACTACTGCGGATCAATTTGTGCGTAAACATGTTGCCCATTAAACAGTTTTTAGCATATTTCAATTTAATAACCGATATGAGGCAAATACCTCGCCAGCGAATACACAGCCCTGAGGGCACATGGAATAACCCTTTAAGAACATCATTCTGAAAATCACGCAAGTGACAAACTAAACAGTCGAAATGTAAATAAACGTCATAAGCTCTACTCTACGATGAAATGGACATGCTGTGAAAATAGAATCTTTTCGAAATGATAATGCTAGACAATCTCAGATGTCATGAAGCTACAGAAACACTACAATCTGAGCGCATAGAACGCAATCGACGGTAGAAAAAAAGCAATTATCGGAACTCCAAAAACTACGCGGAGATTGCTGTTGTTTATAGTATCGGTTCAGCTGTTTCTATGTCACCGGATTGTTAATTGTAACACTCATATAGTCTCAATCATTCAGACGCTCTGATTTCGCAAAGGCGATCAGTACGTCTGAAGACATTGTTCGTTAAAAGATCGGACACTCCAAAACAAGGCTTGTAATTAGGACATTAGTATGGAACGCTGTTATTGTCTTGTAAAAAAAGGTTTTTTAGACTGTCGTCCTGCCAGCTGGAAATCAAAAAGACATATCATACGGCGGCACGCATTTTTAACTGTATTATTGCGCCCACGAACGTGTTCAAGTAAGCTGGTTCTGCGGTTACCACGAGATCTGATGAAAAAGTTTATACAAATATTGCAAGCACAATAGTTACCTTATGCAACCTTATTAATATTTTAGAATGAAATCATTTCAATAAGAAGATCACATTTTTTGCTCGACTATTCGAAGAATATGTCGAGCTATTGTACTCACTTGGGCGTCGGCGTCGGCGTCGCCGTCGCCGTCGGCGTCGGCGTCCCGCTTTGGTTAAAGTTTACGTGCAACCTACCTATATCTTAAAATCTACTATAGCTACAGCTTTTAAACTTAGCACACTTGTTCGTCATCATGTCCCGAGTGTGTTTGCCAAAAACCATAACTCTAACTTTCAGTCTGATCAAATTATGGCCCTTTTTTGACTTAAAATTTCAGGTTAAAGTTTGCGTGCAAGCTACTGTACAAACTCATAACTTCAATACTACCTATACTACAGCTTTAAAACTTGGCACAGTTGTTCATCATCATGTCCCGTATGTGTATGCCAAGAACCATAACTCTAACTTTCATTTTGATCAAATTATGGCCCTTTTTCGACTTAGAATTTCAGGTTAAAGTTTGCGTGCAAGCTACTGTACAAACTCATATCTTCAATACTACTTATACTACAGCTTTGAAACTTTCAACACTTGTTAATCATCATATCCCAAGTGTGTATGCCAAGAACCATAACTCTAACTTTCATTTTTATCAAATTATGCCCCTTTTTCGACTTAGAATTTCAGGTTAAAGTTTGCGTGAAAGCTACTGTACAAATCCATAACTTTCATACTACTCATACTACAGCTTTAAAACTTTCAACACTTCTTCATCATCATAATTCAAGTTTGTCTGCCAAGAACCATAACTCTAATTTTCATCTTGTACAAATGATGGCCCTTTTTCGACTTAGAATTTCAGGTTAAAGTTTGCGTGCAAGCTAGTTACTTTCATACTTCTTTTACTATAGCTTTGAAACTTAAGACACTTGTTTACCATCATGACCCTGACTATTTATGCCAAGAACCATAACTCTTTCTTTCATGATAATCAAATTATGGCCCTTTTTCGACTTAGAATTTCAGGTTAAAGTTTGCGTGCAAGCTACTGTACAAACCCATAACTTCCATACTACTTATACTACAGCTTTGAAACTTTCAACACTTGTTCATCATCATAATTCAAGTTTGTATGCCAAGAACCATAACTCTAATTTCCATTTTGTTTAAATTATGGCCCTTTTTCGACTGAGAATTTCAGGTTAAAGTTTGTGTGCAAGGTAGTTACTTAAATACTTCTTGTACTATAGCTTTGAAACTTAAGACACTTGTTTACCATCATGACCCTGACTATGTGTGCCAATAACCATAACTCTTTCTTTCATTTTTAATCAAATTATGGCCCTTTTTCGACTTAGAATTTCAGGTTAAAGTTTGCGTGCAAGATAGTTACTTTCATACTTCTCGTACTATAGCTTTGAAACTTAAGACACTTGTTTACCATCATGACCCTGACTATGTATGCCAAGAACCATAACTCTTTCTTTCATTTTTAATCAAATTATGCCCCTTTTTTGACTTAGAATTTCAGGTTAAAGTTTGCGTGCAAGCTAGTTACTTTCATACTTCTTGTACTATAGCTTTGAAACTTATTCATCATCATGACCCTGACTATGTATGCCAAGAACCATAACTCTTTGATTTTTTTCAAATTACTGCCCTTTTTAGACTTAAAAATTAAGGTTTACAACTTTGTATACCTTTATTTTATCTTACATCAGGTTTATTTTCAAAGGCCCATAACTCATCCTTGCTTTTTTATATTTGATTTTTGCCCTTTTCACTTGAAATTAGAATTAAGACTTATAAATAATTGTTAAAGGTTCAATGTTAGTGTTTTTCATATGTAATGCTATAGAAAATGTTTAAAACAGATGTACTTAACATACTTTGGTTGAAAGTGTTGAGTAATTGTGGGGTGGGTGGGGGCATAGACTATACTATACTGTACTAAATTACCATACCATACCATACCATACCATACCATACCATACCATACCATACCATACCATACCATACCATACCATACCATACCATACCATACCATACTATACTATACTATTACTATACTATACTATACTATACTATACTATACTATACTATACTATACTATACTATACTATACTATACTATACTATACTATACTATACTATACTATACTATACTATACTATACTATACCATACCATACCATACCATACCATACCATACTATACTATACTATACTATACTATTACTATATTATTACTATACTATACTATACTATACTATACTATACTATACTATACTATACTATACTATACTATACTATACTATACTATACTATACTATACTATACTATACTATACTATTACTATACTTACTATACTATACTATACTATACTATACTATACTATACTATACTATACTATACTATACTATACTATACTATACTATACTATACTATACTATACTATACTATACTATACTATACTATTACTATTACTATACTATTACTATACTATTACTATACTATACTATACTATACTATACTATACTATACTATACTATACTATACTATACTATACTATACTATACTATACTATACTATACTATACTATACTATACTATGCTATACTATTACTATTACTATACTATTACTATACTATTACTATACTATTACTATACTACACTATGCTTTACTATACTATTACTATACTGTACTATACTACTACTATACTATTACTATACTATACTATACTATACTATACTATACTATACTATACTATACTATACTATACTATACTATACTATACTATACTATACTATACTATACTATACTATACTATACTATACTATACTATACTATGCTATACTATGCTATACTATGCTATACTAGACTATACTATACTATACTATACTATACTATACTATACTATACTATACTATACTATACTATACTATACTATACTATACTATACTATACTATACTACACTATACTATACTATACTATACTATTACTATACACCAGCAACAACAACACTAACAACCAACACCACCACCACCACCTGCAACAACACTACCACCACCAACAACATCACCATCAATGACAACACCAGCAACCAGCATACCATACTGTACTTCACCACGCCACACCACTATAGGTGGGCAAAGATAGTGGGTTAATGGGTGTGGAATCAGGGGTTTATGGACTGGGCTGTGTAAACCCAAAAAAATCTACAAGAATAAATTAAGTGTAATTTATTGATTTCCTAACTTGGATTAAGAAACTTTTGTTCATGTGTGTTTGTTGGAGGTCTCATAAACTCCTGAATCACTCCCCAGTTTAAATGAAGCCCAGTTACAATGTGCTTAATAATTCTGACTTTTCGAATAGTCGAGCTTGCAGTCGTTTCCGACTGGCTCTTGTTTTTCTCTAAATTTGGACCTTTATGGATCAAAATTACGTCTGAAGTGAAAAACTATGACCTTCGTACAACCATTGTTTTGAATTTCGTAAGATAACTTCAAAATTCTTTGGCATACCCTAATGGCGACCTTAGAAACATTTATAAGTGAAATCAGTTAGATTAAATTTGAAAAAAGTAAATAATTTCCAAATTACGAAAAGACAAAAGTGTTAAGACAATTTAGAACAGTAAAGAAAAATAAAGCTTGAAAATCCATAAAATTCTATTTGCAATGAAACACAAAAACGAAACATCGCAAAAACAGTTCAAATGCCCACATGATCAAAATGATACTGACAATATCCAAAACTCTTTAAAAGAACTTTTATTTATACAGAGAGAAAGCAACAATTTCTTGTCATCCATTTTCGCAACCATGAAATTAACGGCCAAAACACACTTTTACAAATACCTTTACTGTATACATGTGTTAGATAAGATGATCTTAGATATTGTTGTTAGTAACTCATTACTCAGGAAGGCATTTAAATTGATGTTTAGTGTTGCTTTGCTTTTGTGTCTGGCTGCAGAATTTAGGGATTTGTTTAGTTCAATCTATTTTATTTTTCTTTACTGTTCTATCTTTTCTTAACGTATAAATAATAGGCTTACATAATAAGATTTATCTATGCAAAGTTTGACGGAACTGCATTTTTCCATTAGAGAGATTTAGACATTCTTCTCTTGTTATCAATAACCGTACAATGACAACTGCCATACCATACAATGTGAGAGTCTAAAACCATTATCCCGAAGAGGCAGCAACGGCGTACCATATATTTGCATTCATTTATGTAAAATGGGGTAGGCAAGTACTAAAACGTCCTTTGTTTCATAAACCATAAGCTTATTTTGTATATCGATATCATATTAATTTACCTAAATTTCACTTTGCCCAGTGTGGGAGAATACGGTCAAAGCACTGTTAGCAAATTTCATTAGAAATCGCGACTGATTTTTGGTTTGTTTACCGTACAAAAACGCCACCTGTCGATCAAACTTTTTACAAAGCGATGTCTCTAGGTTACATATCACTAATTCAATTTCCATAGACTTCCATTATGACCTTTCATCAATTTCTGAATTTACTATTGGGTCAAGCCCTTAAAATCATAAAGTTCTCAAGAGAACCAACCTAGAGACACCGTAAAATACCAATTCCACCATAGCATGACCGATAAACTTTTTCGGCATTTTAGCCAGAAGTGTATCACCCCAGTCTCTGTGGAACTTTTGTTTATATTCTGTCAAAAATGACAGCTATTTTCAAAATTGAATTTCACTTTTTTCATTATCAATTTCATATTATTTGTATTCAAATTACTACAAAATCATTAAATTTTCTAATAATAATTTTCGTTTTAAAATATTTATTTTCATTTTCTACCAATCAGGCTTGACTTCCTGTTACTGGTCCGCAAATTCCCTGCACAAAATTATTTAGAGGCCTGATCACCACTATTTAGTGGTCTATAACCTAAAAATGCATGTTTGACTTTTTGTTATGGCTATTTTCTATTTTATCCAAATAAACAAATTATTCTGAACACAAAAATACCATTTTTGTCTGTCATTCTCCCCAATTCAGCCCAAAAACTCAAATCTTATGCAAGCACTCACTGCTCATTTGCATGCATTAAAAGTACTATTGATTTTTAATAGTGAAAAATGATACCTAAAACTCATAAAAATTTTAATTTTCGCACAGATGCCTTAAAAATTGCACACATAAGATGTTAGCATTAGTGTCACAAGTTGCATTAATATTTTTTGGCTTGGCCTTATTTTTCTTTTATACAGAGAAATTTTTGTTACCCCACCCCCTGCAAATAATTGAACATTTTCAACATTTATCACAATTTTTCTGCTCTTGTAAGACTGCTTAAATGAATATGAAACTTTTTAACACTTCAAAACCTCAATATATCAAATTTATATTATGATAAAAAGCAAGTCATGTGTACTTCTGCAATAATGACTAACAGCCATGCCTTAAATAGGAGGCTAGACTTAACCAAAAAGAGGCCAAAATGAAGCTACCAGGCAAATTTAGAACCATAATTTGCCCATTTTATGACACCAAAGTACACAAATTGCTGATAA
Organism: Corbicula japonica; assembly: GCA_038501625.1. NCBI lineage: Eukaryota > Metazoa > Mollusca > Bivalvia > Venerida > Cyrenidae > Corbicula > Corbicula japonica. The sequence continues at coordinate 66,015 of JAZAYU010001002.1, forward strand.
TTTTGCAAGGAATGTGTACAAATAGTCAAAAATATGCAAAATTTCCTCTGGCAGACACATCCATTTGTCTATGTTTACAACTGAGTATGGAAAATCCTTTAGTAATGAGCTTAATTTGAGTAGTGCTGGACTCTCACCCCTTAATTATACCCATTACTGCTGTAAAAACCCTTCAAAATGACAATTATGTCTAGAAATACCACAAAAATGCTTAAAACCATGGTATGTTTAGTGTCAGATAGTCAACAGGCCTCTGGGAGTTCTTTAAATATCCATTCCTGACAATTAGCAATCAAAGGGAGATAACTCCTTTACCCAATATTGCTATATTTTGCAGATTATGTGTAATATTTACAACTTTTTTGTAAATTATACATCAGATTTTTTTAAAATGGTGATTTACTACTAAAATGACCAGATATGAGACTTGGTTAGACACTTTTAGACATACAGACTCACATTTTCCTTCAACATTTGTGTCTATCATTAATCTAAAACAGAAATGTGGGTTCCTCATAGCCCCTAAGTTAACCCGAAAACACCTATTTACTCATTTAAATGTATTCTGATACACAATAAAGGTACAGTTTTTCAAATAAAGCTGACTATCATGGCTTAAGTGAAATAAGCTACTTACAAATTTGCATGTGATAAGGTCATATTGGCCAAAATTTCCCTTTATCTTGACTAACTTCAAATTGTTACAATATAGCCGACAACTAACTTTGAGCCAAAACTTGCCACTTTTAACGCGGAAATTAGGAGCAAATATTTATTTGCGACATATTTTCTCACAAAAAAGGCCATATGCAGGCTTATAATGAAATAAAATAAAAAAAGGAGTCCCTCTCTGTATACATGTAACACTTCCACCTCTCACTTTATGGATATGCAAAATATACCTATTTCAGTATTCAGTCTGATCACATGATCCAAATCAAGGCTTATCACAGTTGTTTTCCTATCTGATTGTGCAGAACTCTCCACTTTGGTCCCCAAACTGACAGCAAATACAATTTTTAAAAATTCTATTTCAAATGTGGCGCCTTGTGAAGATGGTTCATTTACTTTCACTTTCATATTAAACATGCATGTTTGACTTTTTGTTATGGCTATTTTCTATTTTATCCAAATAAACAAATTATTCTGAACACAAAAATACCATTTTTGTCTGTCATTCCCCACAATTCAGCCCAAAAACTCAAATCTTATGTAAGCACTCACTGCTCATTTGCATGCATTAAAAGTACTATTGATTTTAATAGTGAAAAATGGTACCTAAAACTTCATAAAAATTTTAATTTTCCTACAGGTGCCTTAAAACTTGCACACATAAGATGTTAGCATTTGTGTCACAAGTTGCACTAATATTTTTTTGCTTGGCCTTATTTTTCTTTCATACAGAGAAATTTTTGTTACCCCACCCCCTGCAACTAATTGAACATTTTCAACATTTATCACAATATTTCTGCTCTTGTAAGACTGCTTAAATGAATATGAAACTTTTTAACACTTCAAAACCTCAATATATCAAATTTATATATGATAAAAGAAATTCATGTGTACTTCTGCAATAATGATTAACAGCCATGCCTTAAATAGGAGGCTAGACTTAACCAAAAGAGGCCAAAATGAAGCTACAGTTGTTTACCTATCTGATTGTGCAGAACTCTCCACTTTGGTCCCCAAACTGACAGCAAATACAATTTTTTAAAATTCTATTTCAAATGTGGCGTCTTGTGAAGATGGTTCATTTACGTTCACTTTTATATTTAGGTTACATACCACTATATCAATTTCCATAGACTTCCATTATAACCTTTCATCAATTTCTAAATTTACTATTGGGTCAAACCCTTAAAACCATACAGTTCTCAAGAGAACCAACCTAGAGACACCGTAAAATACCATTTCCACCATAGCATGACCGATAAACTTTTTCGGCATTTTAGCCAGAAGTGTATCACCCCACTCTCTGCGGAACTTTTGGTTACATTCTGTCAAAAATGACAGCTATTTTCAAAGTTGAATTTCACTTTTTTTTTCATTATCAATTTCATATTATTTGTATTCAAATTACAACAACATCATTAAATTTTCTCATTATAATTTTCTTTTTAACATAATTATTTTCATTTTCTATCAATCAGGCTTGACTTCCTGTTACTGGTCCGCTAATTCCCTGCACACAATTATTTAGAGGCCTGATCACCACTTTTTAGTGGTCTATAACCTAATAACGTTCGTCAGAACAGTGGGATACTGATCAATGACAGAACGTCTAGATGATCTAGACTAACCATCATACCGTTTATTTGCACGGAATTATTTTAAACGAACACAATTACTGACTTCCGCCTGTTTAAATAAAAGCGCAGTTTACTGTTATCTACAGAAAGAAATGAATAGTTTAACTATATTATTTAGAAATAAAAAAAATATTCATGCTAGGCAAAATCGTTCATTATTATTTTGCCTGAAATTATTCTGACCTGATGTGACGACACTTGATCAATCAAATTAACATAGGTCGCGCGCCAAGTGTTTTAATCTTCAACAGTATTCGCTAGATCGCTTGTTATAACCTGCCAACATTTTTGCCGAGCTTCGTTTTCTAACTTTTCTCCATACCTCACTTGTTGGCGAGACGATCATTCTCGTAAAATGTCTTGTAAAAACCAACGTCACAACTAGCCGTTTGGCGTGTTTAATCCTACCTCAATAACTCGCTGGTTGACATATTATGCAATGTAACCTATCTCAAAACCTCGACGAATTCTGCATGTAACCGATTTCAATAGATTGCATTTGCAGATAATGTGAATTGTACAATATTACCATTTGCCATTGCAGCGTGGTCACCTTTTTATCATCTTATTTTTGCAGAGGCTTCCGTTGCAAGAAAACCACAAAGATGAATTTACAGAGATGAATTGTGAAGAAAGCATGCTTGAAAGACATTCAAATATAAATAAACAACTATTAAATTAAATTAAAACTGGAAATTTGGCCATCGATTCTTTTAGCAGTTTTTAGTTTTTTAATAAATGCTTGAAACGATCAATATCAGTTCTATGAACAATGAACCGGAAACCTCTAGCATTTTTGTTACTCCGTTTCATGGACAATATCCACGCATACATGTACGCGACTGTTTATTATTTTGTTTTGTTAAAGATTTTTGAGAAAAAAAAAATAATTGTGCTTGTAGTAAGAAGTGTGTATGCAAAGTTTATAAAAATATGAAGTTTACGTGATGTTTCATTTAATATAAGCAACCTTCTGAAACTGCAATTTGATTGTACACTGACATCACAATCAGTGACTGTTGCCAAATTAATTGCATTAGCCTTACTTTTTCGAACACAATTTTGATGAATACAATGAATACAGGCTAGATCTGTTTTTAATTTCGGATTTATATTCCATCTTGTACCGCCTATTTACAACACTTTATGTATGATGTTAATATTTTCTCAAATTATTTAAATTTGAATTCAACATGTTCAAAGCTAGAAATGTGTTTCTGTTTAAATTGAGAACAAATTTTCGACTGACTAGAATACTTTGTTTTAAATAGTTATTGGAAAGTCTGTAGGTAATGTAGATATTCAGTTTGAATATGACGTGTTTTAAAGACGATCACGACAGTTTAAAAAAAATCTCCTAGATTTTGATGAAATGTATATACAGTTAAACTTGTCTTTAGCAGCCACCCAAGGGAGTAACAAAAAGTGGCTGTTGAAGACAGGTGGCTGTTTAAGACAGTAAAAAGTTAGAACGAATTGTCAGTTTAGGTCATTTTTAAACTGGCTGTTTAAGACAGGTTGTTGCTATTCGCAGGTGGCTGCTAAGCAGGTTTCACTGTAAAATTAAATTAGAGACAGAAATGTTATGATCCCTTTCAAAGTTTATGGGACCTTTTGTGGTATACCTTGAACGAAATTGAAACTTGCATAGGCTGAGAATTTCATATTTTATTGCTAAAGCTTACATGCATCGGCTTATAAATAAAGTATTATGCCTTGTTATGTATTTAACAAACCTGTATAAGATAAATCTTTGTTTATTTCTCAAAAAAATGTTGAATATTATTAATACATTTTATTATCTGTATTATCTTTGTTCGTGCTTCAAATGTATTTTTAAACATTAACACATGTCAATCATATACCTTATGGTTTTTTGCATTTAATATGTTGAGAATACATGGATCTACAATTTATATAAAAGAAGAACATTCTCGAAGTCAGTGTTTAGAAATTGAAAAACATATAATAAAACATCAATCGTTTTGGCTGTTGAAATAGGGTCAAATTACTTCGAATATAGAATAACTATCTCTGTGTTGTACATATTCTTTGTTATGCTATTTTATTTAATTGTAAAAATAATCGGATTAAAACAGATTCACGTATCTGTTTACATGGTTTGTCAGCTTTCTCTGATTGATTAAAAAATCGTGCACTTTCGCTTCGGACCCCATGGAGGATAATAGCATAAAAAACGAAACCACCTTTAATTCTTTGATATTTGCTTTTTTTTCTACAAAACTGTGAGAAAGGAAACCATCTAAGAAAGGAAAGTAACAGGTGGCAGTCGTACTTTTAACGAACTTTACAGTATCGCCTTTATTTTTAACTAAGTTTTAGAGATACCTTTTTCTATATTAACATAGCAGCTGTAATGGTTAATTGAATTTGGGTATAAATCTTGGCGATAACATGTTAACTCTTGCAAATTTTGTCCTTAGTAAAGTACAACATCTATAATTGGTTTTCACAACTTTATATCGGTCCATTAAGGTATCACTAACGATACAAATGGCGAAAACAGGCTAAAATTTCAAAACTGAATTTTGGGGGAAATACTCATTGCCACCTAGATTTCATTGCAGACATTTTTTTCTAAGGATGTACTAATGTTTACGAGCAAAGTTAAGTCAAATTCATATTTGATTACCAAGCACATACAAGAACTAAAGAACAACAATTTGCGGTAGAACTCTGATGAAGTTGATGGACTATATACCAAAACAACCCATACATAAAATAAGTATATGCTTGTCTACAATCATTAGTGTTATTTCGCAAAAATAATGTTTTAGTTTTCAAAAAACTTACTTCCAGGTCTCCTTTCGGTTTGACGGTCAAAACATTTTCTATAAACATACAGAGCTGATGAAAAGGTTCGTGTTGGGCGTTGTTGCCGAGGAGTGAGATTTAAACCTTGCTAACGTCTTCGAATATGAACGTTACAGGAGCGTTATGAGAGTGGTATGATCTGAGGTGGTATTTCTTATAACGGTATATCATAACTCAACACTATACAGTTTAACTTAAATGCCGCCCATTATTTTTGCAGAAATTGTCATCCCTGACGTTGTTCCGCAAATACTAACGGGTCTGCTGACGTTTTACAGCAGAATAATGCACGCTGCCACATGGCACCTCATACATGGAAGGTCTCGCTGCAAACAACATAAACAATCTAATTGCCATAAAAATCCTCTTTTTTTTCTCTCCCGATTGAACACATTTAGGACTATCTTAGAAAAATATGCATAACAGAAATAACGTCAACAATGAAATGGGCCAAACACCTTTACACATTATCCGAACACTCATAAACATCATGAGAATGTCTTGTCGGAAAGTTATTCAAGCTAGTGGTAGTGTTTTAAAATATTGAGTGTAATGTCTTCTTTTTTATTTTGACCCTATCTTAAATTTTAATCAAATGGAATCGCGCTTTATTTTCTTATTGTTCAGTTAATATTGTTGAAATTCATTAAATTATTTTCGAGGTACATGTAATTGATGCATTTGATTTCAACTTTAGTGTTTAACAATTTTATCGTGTCAAGTATTCTTAATTTTTCCCTCATCACATAATGCATAGTATAAGCTAAATACTTAAGGTTAAAACAGTGTACTTCACAGCAAAATGTTAGTACTTCATTGAAAGCAAAAAACAAACTTCAGTTGTTATCCTTATGGTTAAAATTTAATAGAATGCAAAGAATCATGAATAAAAATAGATAAAACAAAATAACATAATGTTTCAAATACAATTACACATTTTTTTTTCATTTTCCCCAGCAGGATAGAAAACATTACAATGTTAAAATACAATAGCACACCTTTTACACGACGACCAACAGAAAAGCAATATATATACTGTTACAAACGAATAACAAACCTTTCCACGTAGACTAACAAAACAAATAATATAGTGTTAAAGACCAATAACATACCCTTCCACGTAGACAAGCAATAATTCAAAGCAAATGACACAATGTTACAAAGCGATCAGTATAACATACCTCTCCACGTAGAACGGGATAGCTCGGTCGGAGGATCACTCGCCCTGTTAGCGGGGGTTCCATGTTCATGTTCCGTTCTGGCTTAACATCCTTTCTTAGCCTGTGACACAAACCAATTATGTACTTCTCCACTTACATCAGCAGGGAAGCAAATAGCACATTGTTAAAAGCAAATGACACGCGTTTCCACATAGACCAGCAGGAAAACATGTAACAAACTGTTAAAATTCCATAACCAAAAACAACAACAGACAAAGCACATGAAACAGGGACGAAATCGACAGTACATGGATACGTAATCGCCCTGTACGACTGTTTGTTGGTTTGAACAAATTGCCAGAACAATACCTTGTTCAGTGTAAACAAGCAAACAAGCAAACCTTGCTTAAACAACCCTTGGTGTGACATTGAGCTGAATTCCCCGTTTTGAAAGTGTGTATTTTGTGTCATTTTAGTGATGTCGTTTCTACAGGTCGTCTCATTCAAAATCGTTTTTTATACAACTAAAGGTATAGATAAGCTGCCTCGAAATTTAGCGGGTAATGAGTATTAGTACTGTATGACCACCAACAGCGCGTATGAATACAAGACACATTGATCTTATTGAGCTTATAGAGTTCTGAATGACTCATTTTAGGGAATCTTAAGCCCAAACCTGAAGAAGCGGAGTTCGTAGTTGGCGAAGATAACATGGTTTGTCCCTCCTCTATCAAGATCAGACCACAGTTGTTTTTTTTCTTTTGGATTAAGATCCGAAGTTTAATCACATGGCCATATTCTTCTGTGTTTACCTCAAGAAAAAGTCTGGTGTTCGCCGAACGATGACACGGTGCACCATCATGCATTAACTGCATGCACCTAATATGTGCTGGAAGACATGAAAGGACAGTCGGAACAAGGGCCTGTCGCTGATATCCTTCAAAATTTAAGTTCCCTTGGATTAAAACAGCTGCAGTCCTCTTGTGCATTGACATACGAGCCAACAGCATTAAAACTGATCCACCAAAGTAAAACCTCTTCAACAATATTTTCGCGATTTAACCATTTACCGCTGAATGTGGTACAATGTAATACGCGTTATTAACTGAATTTGTGTATTTGTATTCTGTGGGTGCCAGTAATCTAAATGAATGTGAGCAGTCAGTTGTCTGTCATTTTGAAAAATATTTAACTAATAAATCAGTTAGTATTTTGTGCAAGTTGTATTGAAAGTTTTAGAGCAGTAGTTCAATTATCAAGCCAGTAATGCACCAGTAGATGTATACTTAGAAAAGTTGTTAAGTGTAAAACACTGGTAAGCATGGTAAGAACAAATGTCCTTAAGAATTGTTAATTTCTCTTTTGTATGCTTAAGAAAACATTTGTAAATTAAAAATAGATATACATATTTCACTTTTCTATATTTTCCGTCATTTTTTATAATTCCAAATACCTTGAAAATGACCGCCACGAAATAACGTGTTTTTGTTTTAAGCCATGCTCTTGTTCCTGACGACTGGTAAATGTACGAGACAATTTTGGTTCGTATTTTGTGCTGGTGCCTTTTACCAAATTGAATAAAACATTTTTAAATTGTTTTAATACCAAGGGCATAAAATACAGCATCAAAAGGCTGGATTGTTTTATGTTTTGGATTTCTATTTTGCTTTAATTGTGGGTGGTAATCTAATCGATGAAAGAATGACGTTATGATGTACTCACAACACGCATTAAACGTTGTTTTGGTTGCTTATAAATAGAGTTCTGAGGACTGCAATAAAACGCAATACATGAGTTATTTTAAAAATCAATAAACTATCAATTATTTATAAGAATTAGGTGGGTTTTCGTTAATTAACACATTTATCAGATTTAAGAAAAATGGGACACATTACTTAAACATTGAATGTTCCTTGATGACCACCATATGCATACCTTCGTTTGGGATGGTTCAACATTTCACTTTTATCTCACTAGTATAAATAATGAGTTGCGCTCAACCGTGACTATGCGGCGTTGGCAGTGATATGCATTTTCATTACTGCCTATAAACAGGCTTAATCAAACTGAGCCTGCAATATTTCCAAATTTATCGTTTTCGTTTCATTTCAAAAATCTATTTTTATCTATATTTATTACTGAATGCCGTATACATGTAATTACGCTAAGCGTTAAAGGCATTGTTCCGTTCGTTATTGCTTTGTCACAGACAGACAAGTAAAATATCAAAATCTCTCTAACGGCAAAATGCAGCTCACTAACACTTTGCACAAACCAATGTTATTAATATATGTTTATTTGCATACGTTAGTAAAAGTTGGAACAGTAAAGAAAAATAGTAAGACCTTAATAACTCACTAAAATTCTATTTGCAATTTATCACAAAAACGAAGCAAAACTAAACATCAATAAAATGTCTTCATGAGAAATTAGTTACTGAAAAAATATATGTAAGGTCCTTTGTCCTATCATATGTATACAATGTGAGTTATTTGTAAAAGTGTGTTTGACCTTCATTTCCTGGTAACGAAAATGGATGACAAAAAAAAACAAAAAAAAAAAGATTTATCTATTCATAATTGAATGTTCTTTTCGTAGAAGAAGGTGTTGTCATTATCATTTTACGCATGCTGGCATTTGAATTGTTGTTTTGTGTTGCTTCGTCTTTGTGATAATTGAACTTTAGGGAAGTTTTATGTCTAACATTTTTCTTTACTGTTCTTACTTTTCTTAAATTATGTAAAACAATCGTACACTTATAGCATTAAATTATATTTGTGCAAAGTTTAATTGAACTGCATTGCGCCGTTTGAGAGATTTTTATTTTTTTTTTTATTTTTTAACTAGGACAAAGCAATGACGAATGGAGCAATACCATAAGCGTCTACTGTCTTCAGAAAACTATCGACATTCACAATGAATTCTCTAAAAAGGGGCGTTTATAGAAAACATGTATTTTGCATGAGGAAAACAAGAACAATGATATTCATTCACAACCTAGAAAACTATGGATGTTTATGTCCAGTAAAAGGAGAAAGAAGTGTCTGTCTGTGCGTACAGTACTCTGTTTGCGTACAATTTAAAGTCTAGAGTTAATAAAAATATGAAACATATGGCAGACCATCACTATTCGTTATTTCAAGGGAAGTAAACAAAATTAACTATTCAAGAAACATTATTGAATTACTTCTCATGAAAGGTGCATTTGAAGAAAACATTGATTTTGCATTAGACGATGAAGGAAAATAAAATAATAAAATTCAATCTCAAAAAGCGAAATAACTGATTTTTAATCCAATAAGAATAGAATGTGGGTATTTCTGCGTTTTGAGACACAGCTAAATTGTTTAATATAGATTTTTATTTATCATGTTTATACTAGATTAAATGATAACTTGCAAGCAATGTGAATTGAAATATGAATATTTTCGCACTTTTTATACAAGAAAATAAGGAACACAACAAACTTTAAATTTACTGTAATTCATTAGCGTAGGTTTTTTACTTTCAAAGCCTGACAGCTAAACTATGTAAGGTAAATTGAATCCATATCGTACATGATTGCTTATTTGGTTACTTATTGTTTTAATAACACAGATTCCTTCGCCAATTTGTTAAACACAAATAAAAAATATTCCAAAAATAAAGTATGTATTATTAAATCTGATAAGTATTATCAAGTTACCGGTAGCATATAAAAGAATTTACACTCTAGACACCTTACGATACAACGCCTGTTTTATTAGTAAACAGATTGATAAGTTTGTATTGCTTGGTATTGTTATGTCTAATTTAGTTTTAGATTTACCAAGAGATAACTACCTCATAGTTTGTTTTATGACATAAATATACACCATCAACTTAGTGCAAAACTGGTATAATTACGACTGAAATAAGAAGGAGTTAAACTTTGTTTTCATTAACGTGATGATCTGTCAGCTTTAACTAACAATTGTCATCCAATATCATCACGCTATTTCTTCAGTGAGGCGGCCGTAAAAAGTATCCCCGTATATGTAGTCAGTAATGTAATCAGTAAAATAACCCGTTACCGATGTCATACAGTGATTGTTGCGTATATCAGGGCTATCCGATAAACTTGTTTTTTTTTGTTGTTTTTTTTTTGGGGGGGGGGAATGATGTCCCAGTTAGCTCAGTTTGTTGCGTTTCAGAAATTGCAGGTCTATGCGCTATCGCCGTGACGGTGCGGGTTCGCTCCCAGCTAGAGAATCTATCATTCCAAATGTAAGTCTGAGTATTAGTATTGTTTCCAACAAAACAAGGTCTACGAAAACAACAAAAAAATCACACAATCTTTCGAACAGTGTCCACAAACCATGATTTGACCTCACGTTGTTAAAATTGTATTAAATGTTAGGATTAGCAGTAGTTCTTAGCGTGACTTATTAACCCTCGAATGAAATAAAATATTGATAATCACATGCTTTTGTGTAAACATTGAAGGTCTATAAATAGATTCACATATATACACTCCTTCTAACTTGCAAGGTTGCATTACAATGTAAATGATCTTTCTTATTTAAATATCTAGTTGTGTTTAATCCTGTGCTGGGCGGAGTGAATGTTACATGTACATTTTTAAACAGGATCAATCAAACCGAGCATGTAATACTTTCAAATTTTGTCGTTCTCGTTGGTTCTCAAAGTTAACATCTGATCGATTACCAAAGGTGCATGGTACATTATTACAGTACCAAAGCACAAAACTAGCCACGTTTTTTCAAGTGTATCAACATTTGCAGCATTTACTCAAAGATGGAGCAAGGACAATGTATGAAAATGCTATTTTTACAGCGAAAATCTGATTGCTTACATTTAAAGAGGCAAACAAAAGGTATAAATTAAACAAACGGTCTAGTTATTCGAATTGCCCAAAATTACATCGCCGGACATCCAAAAACATGTAAAATCCCCTAGTATTGAAAAGCGTTCATGACAACTAACGGGTTCAAGTTTTGAAACATTCACCAAAGGTAATGCACCTCTTATTCTATGTCTTAGCATGACCCTTTGGAGGGGTGCTCTTTTGTTGCACGTTTGCATCGAAAACCTTTGGAAACCTGTAAAAACAATGAAAATACTAGTATAAACCTATAATTGATATAAGTTTAATATTAGGACTTTTACAAAATATACCCCGTTGAAATAAGAAGAAATATGCATATCAGGAATGGCCATATCCAGCATTCACAGCTTCCCCACACAGCCAAAAATTAGAGAGGAAAGAGAGCATGGTATTACAATAATCAGTTTCAAAATGAACCCCACAAACAAATAACGAAAGTGAGAACCAGAGGGATTACCGCCTTGGAACGGTCAAAGGCAAACCAAATTGCCACTGGGGGTTTAAACCAGGTTATAGGTTTGAAAGCATTCAAAACATTTATATTCACTTTCTCTACGATGAAGCCATCGTTAAAGATTGGGTGTTTTACCGCTGGCAACGAATAGTAAAACCACCTATTTTGCATTAAGAACATTTGATCACAGTTATAAACGTAACATCATGTTGGATTTAGCATTGAATCTAGTAAGTGGAACATGCTCAAGTATGATATTCAAAGAGTATTAACACAGTAACTTTATTTCCCTTTTTATCAAAATGTTTAAAAATGGATCAATTTTATCTGCCGCAGAATAGAATATTATCGTGAGAAAGTATATTAAAGGATATGGAATTTCGTAAACCATAAATATGGCAATTGTAACTACATGTAAGTTTGAACTTTATTTATAATTTCAGTCTTAAAATTCAAGTTTTTTACCAGCTGTCGTTTTTCTCATCATTGTCACTTCTTCTAAAAAATGAGGACATTATGTCTTTAATTTGCTATATGGGGCATGCCACGGGAAAAGGTACATTCGGTCAAATTTTGTGACATTCTAGTTGTTACTATATTTTAAAAGAACGTAAACTATCTATTATTTTATCAGAAGGTGATTTTGTTACACATTTTGACGATAAAATGATATTTTTACCTCGAAATACACAAGAATTAATGTCGTCTGCTCAACTTCATGACGTCAATTCAGGGATTGACATCGACTATCCGAATATAACTTTTTCAGTGACGCGCCCCATATCGGCGTGCGTACATTTGGCATGTATCGCTTACTCAATTACGATCAAACCTACTTTAAAATACGGGCACATGAGTGTATGCAAAAGTAAGAGTAATCAAATCAAACTATGTTTGGTATCTTTTAATGTCCTTTTTCATCATATAAAAGATATTGCCAAAACTGGGCATCGAACTTGTACCGTAGTAGATTTACTCGAGCATATAAACATTTGATATGATGTTTATGGAATTGGATTTTCGCAGACTTTTATAAGTTCCAAGACAAAAGCTCACATACCCTTTATCTTTTTCCTCATCATCGACCTTTGCTCTAAAAAAAATAAAGTCTTTTAAACGTTGCAAATTTTCAGCTTAAGAAGTGTTTTGAGTTTGAACCATAAAATTAATGCTCCGGGTCTTTGGATCAATAAATTAAGTAAAATTACTGTCTTTACATGTACTTGTGATCACCAACCATTTTTAGTATATATTAACATGATAAATATAAAACAAACAACTGTTACACTTTTTTTATAAATTATATATACTATAAACATATCAGCTTATATTGCTTAATAATGATCTTGTTTCTACAGAGCGCCTAATAAAGTACAGATTTATGACCATGAAGATATGTTAGCGTTTAACAGAATTACAAATTCATATGTTTGTATCTACTAAGTCTATGAGTTTTGGATAATCATTAGTCTCAATAAATCGACTGCAAGCACAGGCCCATTATCATACGGACGTTTTCGTTGTCTGTCCTTTACGTCTCAAGCAATTACGATCAAAACCGTGGTGGAAATCGACCCGAGTTTAATTCTATATGTTCGATCCCACATGAAATTTTCAACACTGGTATGTCAAATATCGTTATAAAACATAAATAATGATAAAAAGTAATAATAAAATGACGAATAATCCACAAAATAACTTTTTAAACTTACCACAGCATATGCCGTTTACACGGTGAAAATAATCGATAAACGCGAGTCAGATAAACTTTATGCGGTGTAATTAACATGGGTGGAGGTTTTACAAGAGTGTTGCATAAAAAACGAAAACGTTTCTTAAAAATTATTATATATATTGATTCTACTTGAATGTGGCTTCTCGGGCATGTATTTTTTAAAATAAATATGGTTTAAGATGCTATATGAAGCCGGCAAAAGTTGCGATTCATTTTCCGATCGGCGGCATATAGAAATGGAAGGAAAACTTTCCGCATTGATTTGAATAGTAACTGGGTTGTGCGCGAAGAGCAACCATGGTATAATAATATATATAAAAGCTCTTGTTGCGCACAAATAGTTGGGCTAGATTACAATTAGCAGACATGCACATTGTGATTGTGATTTTTACACAAAACAAGACTGCTACATCGCTCATCGCTCTGAAGTTTAAAAAGAACTAAACGTTTGTACCTATTTACTTTACAAAACAAAAATCATACAAAAACCTAAATGGAAGGTTGAAGGTTAGGACAAATTTAACAGGTTCCTAGTGGATCACTTTCTTAAAAAAACGATGCATTGAGGTTTAAGGTAAGTTCAAAATAAAAAAATAAATAAATATACCTTTTTAAAAACAATCGCCATACCACAACCGCAGCTATAATTCCAACTACAATTATCGAGCCCAGAACAATCAAACCAGCCTCTGCAATCAAACAGACATCACAGATACAAGTATGTTGTAATTTTGTGAACGAATATGACTACAGCATATGCTTAATTTGTTTGTTTGTTTGGGGTTTAACGCCTAGTTTCAACAGCTTTTAGTAGGTTATATCCCGGCGGTCAGTCCACCTAACCGGTGTTCCTGGGTTTCTAACCAGTACTAACCAATTTCTCCGCAAGCGACTGACTGCTTCCTCACTTGAATCAGAGGTGAGGGACAAATGACTCTCAGACGAAATGTCCAGGTTTAATTGTCACGGAGAAATTTTTTCCCGCCTCGGCTGGGGATCGAACTCACGACCCCTGGATTGACAGTCCGATGCTCTATCCACTGAGCTAGCCGGGCGGGCATGCTTAATTTGAGAATGCGTATTAAACCATTCAAGTTTTGATAAACTGTGTTATCATAATGGTCTGTACAATTCAACAACTTTAAATCAATCATTATTAAATTGTTTTTGCTATAAAATCTTTTCTCGTAGTAGCTCACACACATCTAAGAGCTTTTACTACACGTATATGCAATTATGTACCTAGCCGGTTTCCTGTTTTCACCATGAACGAGTAGTGTAAGATCTAACGAGTTTCTTAGGCTTTTTTGCTGATTTTATAAACTACTCGACGAAAATATGCCTTACGGACAAAATCATTGATCTTGATTGTCTTATGTTCATTAAGAAAGTAACGGTTATCAAATAAATTAGTCGGAAGTACAACCTAAGCCATCACATTTTCCCCGTTTGCTCGACTCAACGACCACCTTTTTTACGCTCGCTGAAGACAAGCTTGACGTTGTCGTAGTAGCTTTTGTAGAAGTTGTTGTTGTCTCAAAACTGGTATCAGTGTCTACATGATAAATACCAATATCATTTAATAAGTAAAATAGTTAATTGTGACTTGATAATGCATATCGTAATATAATTCGCGAACGTAAACAGTTGCAAAGAAGTTACTCATTAAGCACGCACTTGTACGCCATAATCACTTAATCAAAATTTTTAAATATTTATAAAGTCTATTTATTTAATTTAAAAATGATTTTACTCTTAATGAGGGTTTATAGCGCCTAGCCATGCAAAATCAATTTCAGTTCCTACTGAGCTAGCATTTAATGTTGATCGATTAACGCAATCATCACTGAATGACACCGGAAACAGACTATTTATTAATATCAGTACTGACTATATAAACGAGGAGACTTTTCACGGCACTTCACAAATACAAACGTTCATATGTCTTGCTCAGTGTCAATGATTATAAGTAGACATCTTACTTATATATAAAAACACATTATATATTTTTATATTAATCTAACAATTAGCACTAGGCTGACGTTGAAGATGACTGATTCAGAAATGTTTATTGTTGAAGCACACGCACGGTGGAGCAGGAGCCAAAGGACCTAGATAAGGTATATAACACTGAAATGAAATTACAGGTGTGACAGATGTGTTCCCAATTTATTTAACATGTTATATGTTGCATAGCGTAAAATATATGTTTTAGTTTAAGGTATTGCGCCTTTCGTCATTGCTTTTTTTCATAGACAAAAAAGAAAAATATTAAAACTAGTTTTATTGGTAATATAAATAATTGGTTCATGTCTAATTCTCATACCGGTCGTGCTTAAACACGTCTAAAAAGTTGGACAAACAAGAAGATATACCTAGACAGAATCTGCAATGACAGGCTGGATGTAGGTCAACGAAGCAATACACCATAAAATAATAGCAATTCTTGATCCGGAGACGAAGCGTTTTCTCGCAACAGTGCTCAAAGGTACGCACGCATGCAGTTCTGTTTACAATACCATCTGATGGCTGTGGAATAGTACCTGTAATTATAATATAATAATACAAACGCACGAGCGTAAATAGCACAATAAAATGTTTGTTAAACAGAAATACGATCTATCAAGCAAAAAACTGGTAAAATAGCTTTACAGATCAAAATATTACCGAGTACGAGTCTGAGCCCGGCTGTGACTTGCTATTTATAATTACTTTAACCGTCATCTTTCTTCCAAGAAAGCTTGGTTTATAAAACTATCTCTGTTATGCACGTACTAAAAACGGCCAGTATGCATAACCCGGTAAAAAGAGTCGTAAATGTATTGTATATTAACACAACGTAAAATAGAGCCGAATTCACTCTGCACTGAGATTCACATCGTTTGGAGTTCAGAGCACCAAATTTGAATAACGTGATTTCAATAAAACATATTAAGTTACCATTGAACACGTAAAAATACTTAAGTTCAAAAATGTGCAATACACAAATTAATGAGCAATGATAAAATCAGTAAGCTTATGTCATCGTAAGGCATGTGGTATCAAAGGTTTCAATGAATTTGAACAGCCGTATTATACGCGTATGGTGTTTATCTCTCGAAAAAATATAAATTAGTGATTTTCACGACTACAAATGGCTTTTATGGGTTAACTGATATCTTGAGATCATAAGTTATCTTTCATGTAAAATGATCTTGATCTTGTTTACTGTTTATGATAAATCGCATGCGCAAGTTTTAAACTAATAATATGTTTATCTTACATACCGCTATATTCAATCCGCTAGATATACTGAGCAAATAAGAAAAAAAACCCATAATGTTCATAAAGTAGTAAAAGCTTACCATTGAGATACATAGGGTCACTAGTTCCGCATGCTCTGTGATCCACACAGTAATTTGTCATGTTATAATAAGTACTATACCACTGACCATGTACCAGAGCAAACAGATCACAGTATTTGTCATCGTCTGTGTACGATGTGTATCGTACTGAGGGATTTCTTGTGGCGATATATGGCATCTTCATGTGGTTGTTGTAGGTACATGGATCTGCAAACGTTTCGAGAAATATTTACAAAAAGCGGTAGTTATAAGATTCCAAATCAGACGGGTTTATGTCATGTTGTAAATAGATAAATTAAAACATGATGCTACATTAACAAATTCATTGTATAATGAAATGTATCACAACTTTCCTACCAGTATACCCGATTCCTTTTTCAACTTTTGGCCAGTATCATATATTAACAATAGTTTTAGTTTGTTATTGGTATTTTGGCATTCATTTTAAAAGAACATCCATGCCCCTGAAGACGAAGTTCCGAACATTCAATTCTAAACAGTATACTGACTTCAGTTTGATTACGACGGAAGTCCCTTTTCTAAATATGTTTCAAGTGTAATTGATCAAACACTAAAAGAAACATTTGTTTTATTATAACATATATAAATTTATGTTTTATTACCTTGTCCATCAGGAACATCGCACATATTTGCATTATTGCCTGAAAAAAATAAGAAGAAAAGCCATGGAATAACAGCCAAAACTCAACGGACAATGTTTAATGTTACAATTCGGGTAAACTATTTAATTTTAAATTTAAAAAAGTGATCCCGAAGCTGGGTGGCGTGCATTTCAATTGCTGCCAATGATCAGGCTCAATCTAACCAAGCCTGCTTTATCTTAGTATGCGTCGTGTTCGGTGGCACTGTAAACTTCCATCTATTTCGATGCTAACCAGTTTTAAAAGGATCAAACAATAAAAAAAGAACGTTAGTGCCCATCAATTTTATTTTCGATGCTGATCAGTTTTGAAAGGATCAAACAACGTAAGTGCATTATAAAATCTAAAAACATTGAAGCTTCTTGTTACATGTATGCAAAACTTTGCTTCCTAATGAGTTTTACCCTAAAGTTCGAAATCCGTGCTATTACATGTTTAAAAAAATTTTGGCGCATCATGGCAATAAACATTCATAACGCGTTTAAAATGGTAGCAATTATTTCATATTGGCTCAAAACAAAGCAGTTTCTTTATTTTTTGTTGATTTTTAGAGAGTAATATTTGAACAATAAAGAAGTTTAATACTAAGTAATAATCTTACCTTTAAGAAGCACCGTAGCTGTTATATAAAATAAAACTAATATTTTCATTTTCCTGTTAATATATTTAGATCACAAATGCGTTACTTAAAGTAGCCTTTTTAACAAACGATTGAAGAGACCCATTTAAATATTGAACTCGCTATAGAAATATACAGATAAATATATAATTTAAACAGTTCTTTTGTTGCAGGTAAACTTAAAACGATTTAAATACAAGATAAAAACGAAACAATGAGCAATTAATAGAAACACCGAATAGTGATTTATAAATGCAATAATAAGATAACCTTGATATTAAGTCAGTCTGCCAAAAGTTAAGTCATTTCTGTTTGATAAAATACTATTGTTAAAACGTGAACGATGAATTTAAGATCTCTTATTTAGGTAATCATTATTATTCATAATAATTGATTTTTAAGAACATTGTTTTAAATTTCTATCACGCAACGTTTTGACTTTGATGCGTGAATAATAGCACTTATTTTGAAGTATGCTGCGATAAACATGATTAAGATTTTTTTTCAGACTATTTTCATTAAAAGAGTTTTTTCGGAGCGCTGAGGAAATAAAAGCCTGATGCCTGAATAATTACACTTATTTTGATATATGCTGCGATTAACATGGTACGATTTTTAGACTATTTCCATAAAACATTTAAAAAAGGTTGTTGTTTTTTTTTCGTAGCGCGGAGAAAATATAAACCTCCAACAACTTGTGGTATTTGGACAGACAGAGTTGAGACATATTATATATATGTATAAAGTCAGTGATTTAAAGATGTAGAATGATATTGAATTATTAATTGCTTTCAGGGATGTTGCAAAAGAAATGTTTTGTATGTTTCAAGTAAGATTACGGGCTTTACACAGGCAACAGAATATTTTTACATGAAATATAATGACAATATTAAGCTTGCGAGTTCATATCATTCTACTTGTGATGTAAACAATATGACGCATATCCTCAGATCGAGGGTGAATTTTTGGTGAATCATGTGCATGCTGAACTATAAAATTCTTCTTGCTGTATAATAAAGTTCTGCGCGTCTCCAGGCCGATAAGTGGTTAAACGTTTTCTTACGTGTAATTACGTGGGTATGAGTTCCACCGAGACATCTTATACTTGTGTGTTGATTTGAGAACCTATTGGGGCAAGTGTGAGGTTGGTGCACCATACTGTAGAACCTTTTAAAATCCCCTGTGGCAAACAAAGCAAACTTTTTTGATACTGACCGTTCCAAGTCGGTTACCCCAAGGATTCTCATTTTCTTTAATTGTTTGTGGTGTCTTTTTTTGAATTTATCATAAAAATTAACCCATGCTCCCTTTCCTCTCTTCGTTTTCGCTGCGTTTTGTGTGTGTGGCGATTCCTAATAATGCATATTTCACTTTTATGTAATAAGACTTACTCACACATACCACAACGTCGCTTCTGAAATAAAACAACAGCATGTCATATATAAAGGCAACACAATTACAGAAAGCCATAAAATACGACGGCAGCTCCTAGCCAACCATCTATGAAACAGAAACAGTAATTCATCCGTCTCGTCGAAGAAACAATGTCTTTTTTATCTTTGATTTAAGTTTACTGTTTTATTTGGTATTGAATTGAAATATCTAGGCAAACATGTATCAGCAATTACAAAGAAGTGCAGAGCGTTACCACAATGGGATACAAACACATTAAACAACCCTTCAGTTTTGATAATAATAAAAGTGTTTCTGTCACCATTAACTAAAATAAACAATATTTTAAACACAAGAAAGTCTCAAAACGAACTCTTTGTGATAGACAAGAAACACTTCTTGTTTAAACTGCGAAAGTTGAAATCAGGTCGTCGTGGTAATAGAGCTACTTTTTATTTCTAAAACGATAAACGAGTATGATTTATTTTCAATATTTGTTATGCCTCCTACACAACACACAAATAGAGAGGCATATGGAGTTGCACATATAGAGTTCTTTAAAACTTGCACATATGATCAATCAGGATGTGTAGAAGATCGTTAAGATTTTTTCCTAAGACCATTTTACCAGAGTTATGGTCCTTTGTTACAAATGTGGTTGTAGCAGTGGGGGCATCAGTGTCCAAGACACATTCTAGTTTATTTTTTCCAATTATAATTCACTGAATTTTTCTCCGCTTCAATTAACTCGTGAATTAAGTTTGAAATACAGAAGTCAAGTTTATACAAAATAAGAGGATACAGAGAATAAATGCCGTGCAAGATCAAGTCTAAATCTAAATTTCATAATTATAATTATTAGTAATAGCACAAGTAATTGCACATTTGGCACCTAGATAACCTTGTTATTTGTTACCCGGCCTAGTTACCCCCTCCGCGAAGGATTTCGGTCTGCCATAAATACCTATCTCCAATGACTATTTAAACAGTTAAAAATGTTAAAGGTGAAAAGATTCATATCACATTTCATAATAGGAATGCCCGAATTGAGACTTGAAAAATAGCCTTTAAAAGAGACTTTGAAATCTGATATTATTATTTGATTTCGTGACTCTAGGTAAATCCTGATAAATTACACAATAGACTGATATTTGTTTCAAATATATCTACAGATGTGATGAAGTATATGTTTTATTACACCCCTATGGATGATTTAAGCATATTACAGTACTGTGAACGTTTAATGTTACAAAATTTGCGTCTATCGTGCGTCCGTACATCGCGTATCGTGCGTCCGTCTAACGTGTCCGTTTAACGTGCATCGTGCGTTCGTATATCGTGTATCGTGTATCGTGCATAATATGTTTTTAATTTTATCATGCAACGTGATTAAGTTATATGCTTATTCAAATTTATGTGATTTAATTTCAACCGTTCATATTATATTTTTAAAACATTTTCAAATTTTTAGAAATCTCGTCCACAAATTATATGAATTGGCAATATCGTGTATCGTTCGTTTACCGTATATAGTGCGTCCGTCTATCGCGTATCGCGCGTCCGTCTATCGTGTATCGTGCGTCCGTATATCGCGTATCGTGCGTTTCGTTTGTAACCCTAAAACGTTCACAGTACTGTACACCCAGTATCGCTGAGAAAATTACAACTTAATCCATTCCAAACATTGTGTTTTCTGATTGCGTATGACTATAGTAGAATCCAAAGCCATAACTACTTTGCGTATATTGAATGTTTCGATACTTTTTGGTACATACCGAACTTCAAATTAGAATTAATAAATCGTTGTTTTACAATCCTGTCGAAGAGTTTATAATAAAAGGAACATAATGACAGTTTGCAGACAGTAGATTCGTATCATTTTTTGATTGCACATGTAATGCAAATCACGCTCAACCTTCGGCTGACGTGATGTAGTTTATAATTAATTAACATAATATTATTCGAACTTAAGGATTGCATACTGTTAAAATATACCATTTATATTATACTTGTTGATGAGAAAACAAAATGTTTGTTTCTTCAGAACCAAAATTTACTACTATCATAAATAAACGAATGTGAAATTAACAGTAGTGCTATTTGTGCAGTGTAGAAACCGTAAAAGTCTCCCCGTACATATAGTCAGTAGTATATCAGTAAAATAACCTCAAAACGAAGTCATGCAGTAATAATTAGATATCAGGGCTATCCGATCAACAATTTTTGTGGTTGTATCGGCTAGCTCAATTCGGAATTGCAAGGCTATGCGCTGTCGGCGTGGCAGTGCGGGTTCGCTCCCAGGTAGAGAGGCAATATCATTTCAACTACAGACTTAATACCGCCTTTGGCTCAGTATTCGCGTGTAGACTGTGTGCTGAAATAAAAAAAAACAACATTTCAAGCACTTTTCTAGACAATATCTGCATGAATCCTTTAAATTATTAAATGAATTTAAACGGATTCTGACGAAAATGTTTTACAAAAAAAAGATTTCTTATTCATTGTCGATACGATACGGCCCTCAACCATGGTGAAACTTTTAAAATAATATTGAAACATCGCCAGCGGCTGTTAAATACAGATAATAATGAGAACGCAGCCTTGGTATATTTTGAACTTTAATATATATGACTTATAATTTTATTTCATTTTATTTTTAACTTATTGTTTCAAATAATGATTTGGTGGAAAATATTTGACCCTCAATACACATCCCTAATTAAATAATTATTCATATGTATATAAATAATTATTTAATTAGGGATGTGTTATGGGGGTCAAATATTTTCCACAAAATCATTATTTATTTATAGCGTCCAGATGTGTACGACGTAATACTAAGGCTAAATTAACGTTATTCATTTAAAGTTGTTCATAATACCAAGAAGGCCGTCAACCTTAGCGAAAAGCTGAAAATGTTTATTAATCTTAAAGAATATTCGGTAAGCTAAAATATTTCAACTTTAAATTAATGTAAATATCAGTGTTTAAATCTCAACTGTTTTGAAGATATTAGATGTAAGGATTTAAATAAAGATACAAACCAAATGGCTGAAAGGGGAATTTTCAAAGCCACCGAATTATTCGTTAGTTTCTTTACCTTACGTTTTGGTAGTTATTGCCAGTCGTCATTAAATAGTGTTTTCAATATTTTCATGATTGTAATGTGTGAATGATCACAGCATTCTCATTAAATCTATCTGTTATTTTTTTTACCTTTTTGGGGACCATCGTGCTTCATTTTTTAAAATGTTGCTCTATGCATAGTTTGATCATTAATGCTCAGGTTTTGTATTTAGACATCTTAATTAAGGATTGAATTGATAGTTGATGGTTTTCATTTGGGTATGGAAAACAGTTGGGTTGTTTAAAGTGTGGGAAGCCCGAAGGGCTTCGCGCGTACTTTAAACAATCAAACTGTTTTTCATACCCAAATGGAAACTATCAAATATTCATTCAATTCTTATATTTACACTCATAAATAATTTCATTAATACTGAAATAACTCGAATAATTCGTGATATAACGGCTTTTTCGAATGGCTGTTGGAACAGCTACGTTGACGACAGAGTGAATGACGGCACGCTTTTTAACAGCAACTCGTGGCAAAACGTGCGGGCACGGTCACGTCACACGTCAAAACATCGTGCAACGTCCAATAAATTGTAAACGGCTCTACAGTAGCCAAGCCTTTTAAAGTATTACGTCACACTGTTCACCATCAGAAATTATTATTCGTCATAAGACTTTATCGTAGAGGATGAAGTTGAAGTGTAAATATAACGTGGAAAATGCGATACTCGCCCGCAAAATGCATTGACTGTTTAACACATTTTCCCAGATTAATTGTTTTCTTTTTGATGTGATGACATGATTATAAATTAAAATAACGTCAAGTAAGTCTACGTTGGTCTTCATAGTCAACAGCTTTTAGATAATTGCAAACATGTTATAGATAAAAAAGCTTATTATATGTTTTATATAATTTACAAGTCAGTACAATTCATTATCTTTCCACAATTATTTGGCAGTCTACTTTTATATTGTTTTAATTTTGACATTTACCACCTGAACGTGATACTGCAAAAACATTAGCCAATTTTGCTACAAATTTAACACACAGTTTAATAATTTAGCTCATAAAATAATTTATTTAGTTAGACAGAGATCGTTAAAAGAATTTGAAGCGATAATGCAAAGTATGGTGCTGCTAGTTTTAATATGTGTAACTGGATTACTTGTTACTGGTCAAAGTAAGCTGATTTACGCAGTAGTTTGTTTTAATTATGGGTCATTATGTATGAATTCGACCTTTCAACTATGGCAACAATTAAACATTTAATCGCATTTGAATGTGATTAAACGGTCTTCGATAAGGTCGGCGACACTAAAAGTGTAAATATTATTATAATCCTATAATTATAATTTAAAAAAAATCAGTTATTGTAAAGAATATTCGTGCATTTTGCAAAATACTTTTTATAAACTTGGTTTTGTCCTCGAATGACTGTTTTATAAATAGTAAATAAAAAAGAATCACTTTTTCATAAATGCGTTGTCTGTGATATGCAGGATTTATATTCTAAGATCCCCTGTCAAAATTCTATTATGTTTAGTTCCGCCCATTGTTTTCTCGTTTAGGGCAAACCCATTCTTTTATCTGGGGACCATACGCCGCTGAACATGGAATGGTATTAATCTGAAAATACCTCATTGAAGGTTCCATGTTCACCGCCATATGCATACCATCGTTTGGGATGGATCGAAATTTTACTATTTAATGGTGTAATTACTGAGTTGCGCTCAACCCGGGGCTAGTCGGCATGGACAGTAATATGCATTCCCATTACTGCCCATGAACAGCCTCAATCAAACCGAGCCTGCAGTATTTTCATATTTGTCTTGTTCGGTGGCTTTCAAAGTTCCCTTTTCATCTATTGAAATCGGACCCCTTCAGGCATGCACTCAACTTCTATAAGGAACTTAAGCACCCCTTATATTGATAATATCCACGTAAAATATAACTTTCTGAGACTTGTTTACACCGTAAGATAGCAATAGGAAAGTCCGTGATGAAATTCAACAACAGCAACAAAGCCATTTTCATTTCGTTTAAATCGAAAACAAAAATGACCCAGACGCTGACATCGTTTTCAGAACATCGTCGGTGTGATCTTACAACATCCCCGAAACAAAATAAAAACACCAGAACCACATTTCTAATCCAAAGTATGAGTATATCCACCAAATTTCAATGTTGTCATGTGCCGTTTTGAAAGTTTACACAAATGACGTCATACAGTAGATCGATTTACTTAATAAAACACAACTTCAGAAGCCTGTAACTGGTAGATTCTTTTAATATCTAGACTCTAGCGCAGTTACATGTAATTTTATGTTTTATATTTACTTATTTTGGCAAATGGGTAAAAGGTAGGATAAATTATTTCGGGACTTGCTTATGTATCAACCGATACGACCGAATTACACACGTTTTGACTTCGCTCTACTAGGCGATAGAAAGGTTCAATTCATGGATTTTGCTTGTTTTTTTCAGGGTATGTGATAAATAGAATACATCATTCGTGATCATTTTATACTGAAATTATTAAACTCGTCATCTTAATCGATATAAAACTCGGCTAAAGCCTCGTTTTATATCGATTTAGATGACTCGTTTAATAATTTCAGAATAAAATGTTCACTCATGTTGTATCCTCTATCTCCTATCGCGATTTTTCCCTAATTTACCAAAAATTAGTTAATTATGATTAGACCAAAAGCTCAAAAAAAAAAGACATTATGCAGGAAATATTTAATAACATGATCCGTTCTTAGTACACTTGATTTAGAAAATTTGACGCGACTGGTAAATATTTCGAGATTCAGTGATTCACCATGGCGACTTTTATTATAACAGTACATGTTGAATGTGGCAAGTGTGCGGTTCGTGCACCATAAAACCTGTTTAAAATCCCCAGTAGCAAATGGTTTTTACATTGTCCGTTCCAAGGCGTTAAACTCTCGGGTTCTCATTATTTTAATTGTTTGTCTTGTCCTTTTTGAAATTGACTGGATGTGGTTACATGTATATGTAAAAGCATATTTCACTTTGTTTATTGATCATGATAAATAAAACAACTTTTTTTTAAACTTTGCATGGAGAACTAAATTTAAGTGAATGAGACCAAAACATTCAAAAGTAATAAGTTATATTTTATAACTATCTTAACAAATATTCAATTAAATTAAAATATTTTATCGCATTTGAAATAATAATAATAATAATAATAATAATAATAATAATAATAATAATAATAATAATAATAATAATAATAATTCAAAACTTTTGTCATAATTTTGTTGATATATGTTTTGATTATGTTTAGATTATGCGTGCAACGGTCCAATAGTTAATGACATCGAACGGCGAGCTCGCAACTACATAGCTTCTGACTCCGCTGGAGACCCCTATTTAAGCGATAATAATCTGGCAGCTAAGTGGTACAGAGTAAATGACCGCATGATGCCCGACAGCATCAATAAACCAAACAATGAACGGTGTGGCACCAAGAATCCCGTCTACATGAAAGGTAACGTAAGAGTCTAATAACATCATTATATGACTTTAAAAAATTACACATCATGAAATCATACGTAGACGGTCAAGCCTGTCGTTAGCTTCCACCCAAGATATTGACAAAAACTTGGCTGCTGAAGACAGGTAACTGTGTAGGTCATATTCAAACTGGTTGTATCAGACAGGTGGTCGCTCTTTGCAGGTGGCTGCTAAGGCAGGTTTCACCACTGTATACTATAAGTTTCGAAAAAACAAAATAAAAGGAATTAATGGAATCTGAAACCAGCAAAATTACTGTGGTTTAATTGTATATCCGTTTATGTTTACAAGTATCAATTAATTGTCAAACTATAACTATAAAAGGGTTTATTAATTAAACAGTTTTAAGGTGTCAAAATAAACTGAATGAGATGACAACGATGTTTGGTAAAACGTGACTTGTTCTGACCTAAAAGCACGGACTTAATTTTCGTTACAGTTTTGAAGTAACATTGAAAACTATACCATAATAAATTCGACAGTAATAACTAATTTAATTCTTTTATGAATATAATTATTCTGTACCTCAAATTTATATAATATAGCGATAAGGGCACTAAACAAAGTGTAGGTAAATTCGGACGTTTATACCACGTTTCGTTTTTAAATTCATGCATTAGCCCGAGCGCGAAATACGCAAAAAATTAGACATCGCTAAACAAAGTGATACCACAGTATTAATAACTACATCGTCGTGCATTAAATTGTTGTTTGTAGAAAGTTTAAGTCGCTATAAGTATATATATTTTAGGTATTACAACTGTCTTCATTGCACAGTTGTCATCGCTTAAAAAGAAAAAATCTTTAACGGCAATCTATGAATCTTTGCTCATATATATGTTAGTAATGCATCTTTTTAGTTACGTTAAGAAAAGTTAAATTATCCGAAAATTAATGGAGATACTCGTAAATTTCCTATAATAGTGTTTACAAAATCTAATCAGCATAAAACAGCAATTCAAATGCCATCATTGTTAATATTATATTGAAACCATTGCATAAGGTCCACTAAAATCTTTCATTAAGAAGGAGAGAAAGTAACTTTTTGGTTTGTTATCTATTCGCGCGACCAAGACATTACAACGAAAGGTCCGCATTGTTTATTGTTTTATTTTTGTCAGTGACATTGGAATAAGGAAGATGCAATATCTAAACATACTGTACACTTGATTTGTTACGAAAAACTGCGATTTGGATAATTGTCTGTGAAATGGTAGCAAGAGTATTCAGTTGGGAACATGGTTGTTTCGCCCTAGAGCGAGACCATGAAAATGTGAAAACACGATGCGAGGTCGCCAAACGACGATACAAGGGCGGGATAAAAATAACGCGTCATCGCCAAAATTTTGCCGTACGTAACACCGCTCGTAGAAGACTCATTACGTTTGCAATATCTGTTACATGCACATATAAAAAAAGCATTTTCATTATTGAATTACATTAAATTGATAAATATTATAATAATAGGGTGCAGAGCTTTCTTTGCTGCTGCTGTCGATGATGATGATGGTGATGATGATAAATATCTTGATTATGATGATGTTTATGATGAAAAGATAGTGAAGATGTTATAATTATAATTATTATCATATTATTATTTGTGTTGTAATAATAGTTGTCGTCGTTGTACCTGCTGTTGATGATAATGATAATGTCGACGTTGATGGGGATTGCTTTATCGCTCAATTATTACGATATAGAATTTGATAATTATTACTTGAACGAAAGCTTTTACCGAATCAATGGAACATAACTTAAACATGAACTGCCTTTTTTTTACATTTATACATTTCTTTACTGTTTTCTATATAAGATAAAATTTAAAGTCAAATTAATGCTGTATCACAACGGCAAAATATTGCAACTATTTAAGCTGCAAAAAAAATCGCCATTTTTAATGCTGTGGAAAAACGCCGCTTTGAAAGCGGAGGAAAACCGACGCTTTTAAAGCTGTGGAAATCGCAGCTTTGAATGCGGCGGAAACTTGCCGCGGCGATTTTTAAAATGCTCCAATAGAGATAGTTTTTTGCAGCAGTGTGTATTCCAAACGTCCTATCAAACTGAATCGGGTAGGAACCGATTATAAAATTTAACGAAAAAAAAAAACGCGGAGAAATAACGCCATTTTAAAAATCCGGCGGAATTTCGCCGCGGCGATTTTACGGCGACACAAAAACGCCGCGGCGATTTTGGTGTTTAACCCACCACAGTTTCCAAAGTTTCAGAGATAATTGATGACCCTAAACTATGTTCATATGATAAAATAAACCCGATAATGTCCACTATTTCGCGTAGCTGAGTTTGCGAATAAACCGGATTCGCAAAGATAAACCGGAGCCTGTTAAAGCATAATTAAGCATTATTCAGAATGACGTTAGTATTGTAATAGCTAAGCATATATACCGGTATAGTACGTTTTGATAACTTGATTGATGCATGGATACACGACAGACAAGATCGCTTTTTTTCTCAAATTTGATTTCTCTATGTTTCTTAACGAGCATCGATCTCAAGAAAAGTAACAATATCAGTATAATATATTTCAAAGACCTGTAATATGACGCTTCAAATTCGTCTTTTACGATGAAGTTTTATTTATCTAACGAATCATAAATTTAATGGTAAACTGTGTCGCAATGACGTATTACTTTAAAAGGCGTGGCTACTGTAGTAACACGATGTTTTGACATATGACGTCGCCGAGCAAGCACGTTTTGCTTCGCAAAGGCGTTCCTTCATTCAGGTTTTCGTTAAAATGGCTATTCCAACAGCAATGAGAGAAAAGCCGTCCCATCACGAATTTTTCTAATACTTTTTAAATCAACGAGAGTATCTGTATGTGTAAACATGTATTGAATCAATTGTTGATGGATTTTATTTTGGTATTAAACAGTTGAATTGCTTAAAGAATGCGTGAAGCACTTCGGAAATACCACAGTTAAAATAACCCAACTGTTTTCCATACCCAAATTAAAACCAGCAACTTTCGATTCAATCCTTTTATAAAATCAGTATTGGTTGTATTGCATAGATTATCAGATGACTGTGTATTTGTAAGAAATCAGTAATATCTGTCAATAAACGTTTTTACACAGGAAAACATCCA
This sequence comes from Corbicula japonica, assembly GCA_038501625.1. Classification (NCBI taxonomy): domain Eukaryota; kingdom Metazoa; phylum Mollusca; class Bivalvia; order Venerida; family Cyrenidae; genus Corbicula; species Corbicula japonica. Next base: position 95,117 of record JAZAYU010001002.1, read on the forward strand.
ACAAGAGAACAATTGTGGAATGGAACAATGCTTAGTGTTACCGCATGCGAACTGTTTCCGTTTAATGATTGTGAAAATGAAATAAAACTTTACGTCATAGTATGCCAGGGATTGTTCCACTACTTCCTGGATAAGACCAGTACAAATTCAGCTTACTGTTTTGGTAAGTTTCGTTCGTGTACATGCAAATTGATTTACAACTATACCGTAACTGTTTAAAAAATATTTGCAACATCATCAGTAGTTGTATATTATATAAAGTGTCTATTAAATACAATGACTGCCATGCTGAGAGAACGTTAAACGTTAAACAATTCATGTTTTAAAACATGAACGTCGTCGATAAATCATGCTAATTAGACGCTTGCATTGAAATTCACAATTGTAACATTATTTATACAAAATGATAATTTAAGTTTTTATAAGAACGAAACTAGGATTGCCTATGATTTGATATGGCAAAATATAATACAATAGATTACGTTATTGGTCAGGAATTCCAGACATTTTTCTCATATGTCACTTGCTCCATTATTATCAATATATCGCATATTTATGTTCAAGTTTGAATAGTACTGTACATTGTTAAATGATACAGCAAGCTCTATTCGCTTATTTTTTATATACAGATCCACCAGACATACAGAACGTCACAGGTACATGTAGTTAGTGTTAACACATGTTTGAATAAAGGGCGTCATTGTAAAATGTGTTCTCGGAATGTTTATAAACTGAAATGAAAACAATGTTGAGGGGGGAATAGATACATCACACAGTCTTCAAAATTTTAACTAAAAAAATAAAACATAATGAATTTGTGTTTTTCCGACTATAGTTACAGAGATATACGTATAATATATACAACCGAGAGCACATTTCTTCCCACAGTAGTTCATATGTCCTTCAACCTATAAACCTATAACCTATTGATTTGCCGTGTATTTTATCATTACAAAATTATGTTCATGGCGTTCATTGGAAAGATCGTTAAGTTAGTGCTGTAAGACATAACGTAAATAAAGCCTGAAAAACCGTGCAATATAAAATGTTTTTTTTTCTATTATAAAATATTCACTTGGTACATGTAATTAAGAGTCTCGCCTACTGTAAGACTCCTTCTCCCTTTTCAAATTGCCTTGTCCAAAATCACCTTATATGAAAAGACCTATAGTTCTATTGTGCAACATTACTTTATTTTACATTTTAAACCATTTTAGCATAAATAGAAAATTCGTGTCAACTGTGTACATGTTAAATATTTTGCATCCATTTGTTGCAAGAAAAGATTTATTCTGGAGACGTTTGTATAGAAAGTCGGAAAGTTTCGTTAGAATGGTTTTCTTGTTTTTGAGAAATAAGACAGAAATACCAAATGCTATTTTGTGTGTCGTTTGTAATTTTGAAACAATAATCGTGTGAAATAATGACAAACCTGTCATCTATAGACACAAACCATCATTGGTTTAAACAAATAAGTCCATCGGCACACACTACGAAATACTTAAAACACATTCAAGTCAAAATTACCCATAAATTGTCCGAAATCAATACACACTGTCAATCCGAAGAATAGTTTTTTTTTCACGGAACGACGTCAGCTTTACAGTCGGAGCCTCATTCGTCTGTTTTCGAGTTGTTTTAGTAGCCTATCTCTCAGTACTTTTTTTTTGGGGGGGGGGACTTAAACTATCATACAACTTACTTAGAATGCTTGCATATTTACGAACAAAATTGCTTAGGTAAGGGTCTTTAACAGAATATATTCAATCAAAATTGGCGGTGCTATCGGCCAATGACTGATAAAGAGCAAAAATGTCGGACCATTGCTGTCAATGCTATTTTAAAACAGCTGCATGATAACTTGAAATTTTGCTATACAACAAAGAAAGAGAAAGTGTTCATTTTCCAAAGCCGAATAACATAATTCGTTTTAAAATATTGTTAAATTGAAATAATTGAAATATTGTAAAACATTATTCATTTAAAATTAATCTACAAAACAACATAATTTTACCATGCTTGTTTTACACGCAATTGTAGTTGTTATGAACAACAATCACTATAATTTCAGATGAAAATGAATGTATTTATTTAAAGCTGTTTTTAAGTTATTAATATAGTTAATAAGTTAACGTGATTAGAATTTTAGAGTAATAGGCGTACATGTTTTTATTTTAATCTAATGTTTCTTCCGCAATATGATCATTATAATTTTATAAAACTTGTAGATAATCATCTAAAAGATAAAGAAATGATATGAGACAATCTGTTGCATATACATATCTTCACTATTGTAACAGCTGCAAAAGTTCTGGGCATTGATATTAAAATGTATTTTATTGTAAGATAAACAAATTTACATAAATGTATCATTCTCCTTAATACATTTTCACAGTGTTCGATCCTGCACCAACAAATATACAATTTGGTATTCTTAGTGTTATACCGAAACTTCGATTCGAAGAGAAATCTGGATATCTGGTTCCATATAATGAATATGAGTGCCATGAGTCCAGTAGTTACAACAGAACTGGACTTGGCCTTCTGTACTCCACCTACTGGTTCGTATTTTTATAACACTTCCTATAATAGCAGTAACTAAACCATCAGTAAATCATATTTTTGCAATTAAACACTGTTTTCCATATATACCCGATATAAACATCAGTATATTATATACTGAACAAAAATAAAAAGTATCCACATTTTATGCTTATATTCTCATTAACATGTTTTCATTTAATCAGGTACGCTTTGAATGGTGTTTAATTGGTTAATCTCAGTTGTTTTCAATTTCTATTGTTCATAAAAATTATCTTCCACACCAAGACCTAAGCAAGGGCAAGTCGAATAGCAATTAATATTGGATTACAAAACACTACATATGCAATTTAAAGGGAGGTAATTGGAAGTGGTTTGACTTTCTAGCGTAGTTTATCGATGACAACTTGTTTTATTAATGAATGTTTTATGATTTTATTGATCACAAGAATTGGAAAGATTGATTTAATTCAAACCAATGTGAATACTTCAAACAATCACTGACTTTTTCCTGGAACCCTCATTACAACAAAGGGAAAGATAACTAAGTTATGGCTGCAGATTTTCAAAAACACCTTTTCTCTTTGCAATGATAACAGAAATGCAAATTTGTCCACATACAGATTTCTAAGTTTTCGTTTTCAAATTTTACAAAATTTAAGATAGGAAAGTGGATACTTTTTATTTTTGTTGAGTATATTACCGCTACCAGTCTTTGTATCTTTAATGAACATCTTCTTTAAGGCTTAAGCAGCTAGACGTATTTAGTAAACAAAGCAGAGCCACAATGTGCTTAACCTTTATCATACAGACTCTTTGGAATTGAAAATCAATTTGCTTAAAAATGTTTTTTTAAATTTATAACTGTTACACATTGGGTTCGAGAAAGAAAGCGGTTCTTCTAAGATAATTGCTATTAACTCATATTTAAATATTGCGTTAAGGTCTACATTTAGGTCTGTCGATTCTCGAAAGCTAGTGGCTGCGTTCGAAAGAAGGGACGAGATAACATCTCTAAGAGATGCTGACCTGATATATGCAGGACTTGCATTTGGTGTCAATGTATGTTATTTCATGTTTCTTGTATATTTTCTAGAGTCGTGTTTATATCTTATTTTTTTCCCAACATTTATTTCTCAAATGTTTTATGCACATGCATATCAATGCAAAAGCAAAAATAATACCATTATGAAATAACTATTATACGTTATTAGCCCTATGAAAAAGCATCTACCACGTTCCATAACACGACGGCCTGCTTTATAACAGGGACATTATCATTTACACTTTGTCGGCCCCGGGCCGAAAAGTGTTATAGATATGTAGCCCACGTTTAAAGCAATTTGATTGGCTAATCGAACAGGGCCGGAAAAATGATAACGATTTTAGCAAGAAACTTAGACTAGGAAATGGTATCAATTTTGTTTAAACTCGCTTATATTTCTGAAAGTGCTTTAAACATTAAGATTATGTCGGAAAGAGAAAGTTTTCTGATATTGAGAGCTCATAGGAATTGACATTTAGCTATACAACAAGTACTTGTGGTAATTAAGTTGTAAATAAATAAGTGATTTGATATTGTCTCTGTTATTTGTCATCGGGTAAGTCGTATTAGCCCTCGGCCTTCATCCTCGGGCCAATACGACTGCCCTCAAACAAATAACAGGGCCAATATCAAATAACCTATTTATTAACATATATTATTGTAGACAGATATTTCAGATATAATGATATTTAACATTTATTACTAGTATTTTATAATGTTTTTTTCATAGATCGAATGCGGCGTGCGTGTATCTGTATCCATCCATGGATTACAAACCGACATGGTATCAAGTGCTGAATTCTTCATTGGAATAAAAGTATGTTTTTTCATATTCAAATTGCTTCTTTGTGTGATTAAGATGTGGACACATTTTGTAAGATGCTCTGATTGAACTATTCACACATAAAATGCCTGCAAGCTTAAGACGCCCCTTATGCGCCTACGACTAAATAATTTCGCGTATAAAGCGGCTTTTAGTGTCGGGTTACAGGTAGAATTAGTTTTAAATTAGACAGCTAGTGTACCTATTGAGTTGATAAAACAATAGATTACAAAGTAATAGTGATTACATGTTGTTAGTCAGTAAAACCTAAGGTTGAAGAAATTTTATTCCGCGTTATCGTGTTTTCATGTTTCCAAATCACCGTGCTTGTCTGAGATCGGTACAACGCTTTTTATTCTTTTCTAAAACATCTTTGTTTTGTTTACTGTTATAGCCAGCATTTTCAAGACATACATGTTATGTTTACAATAATAATAATTGTGCTTATGTACTGGTATTTTATTGTGCAATTTTCCGTTGTTCGTATTTCTTCCTGTTTATTCATAATTGTTTTAGTACAATACAAACAGGGCTTGACTCGGACGAAACGTTGAATGTTATTGTATGCGATTTCAAAATGTAAAGATGTAAAATGACACAGAACTCGAAGAAAATACCAGATACAAAACATCAGTGTGGGTTCTTAAAATGACGACCGAGTCATAACAAGTTTTTGGAAAAATATCTTTTTTTTTATACTGTTATGAAAGATACTTTATGCTATCTCTTTCTACCGAACACCAAGATGATATTATTTACATCTTTAAAAAATACCACGAGGTACCTTGATGATTTATTAAATATAGATTATAACCATTTTCCATCACTGGTTAATAAGATGTATCCTAAACATCTACAACTTAATAAAGCGAACACTTCAGAAATATGTCCATTGAAAAGGGTAAAGTCACAACTAAAATATGCGATAAAAGAAATGATTGTTTCTTTTATCCCCGTCATTGTGTTCTTGCTGATTTTTTACTCCTGGAGCTCTTGTCTCGGTAAGATCTTGGATTTGTAATGCTATTAGCTTCTTATGTTTAATATGATTTTTTGCTTTGTATGCAACATTGTTGAGCCGATGGGTGAGTTGGAGTTATTTCACCAAGAAATCTTGTACTTGTTTTGTGATATAAAGACCTGTTGGGGAAGTGTGAGGTTGCTGCACCCTAGAACCTGGTTTAAACATCAGTGGCTAATTGTTCCAAGGCGGTAACCCCTCGACTTTTCACTTTTGTTAATTGTTTTTGGCGTCCATTTTGAAACAGATTATTGTAATACCATGCTCTTTTTTCCTCTCTACTGTTTGGCTGTGTGGGGTGGATGTGTCTGCTGAATGTGGCCATTCCTGATATGCATATTTCACTTTTTGGAACTCCCCTACAAGTCATATATCGAGGAAATTAGACACTAACCTTTATTTATCAATGTCTTCAGGATCTCCTTCATCAACCATGAAATGGTAAATGAAATGAAAGACCATAACCCTTGCTTTAGTTCTGTTATTTATATTCAGTGGATTGTTTAGTTTTGATAAAACCTCTTCGAGATTATTTGCTTATTCTAACCATGCAGAATGTCAATTATTGTAGGTTTCAGTAAACCTGAACTAGCTTTTATTGGGGATACGGATGGTATGTACTGTTTCTGTCACATGCATGGTGCGATTCCGTCGTATTTGTATAGCTTCGGGTTGTCTTACAATTCATTATGCTTGTTTCTCGGGTAGATATATGCCACCAAAGTACTTGTTCATTAGTTTAATTGATTGTTTTCATGATTGTTTTACATGTGTTGTAAATATAATAAATCCAGTCAACCTTGTATTATTTTAGTTCACCGAAACAGTAATAAATCTACCAGCCAACGGGTCTGCAAATATAACAATGACACCGACTATACCCTTTGGCTGTTATGCTAAAATAAATGATAAAAGAGATGGCAAAACTGGCGAGTGTTCGATGAGGGTTAAAATAATCTTTCAATCGGGTGAATGTGCCTTAAATAGCATAAACGCTGGTTTACCACTTACTCTGGACGTTGTTCAGGCACGATGTGGAACAGAAATAAATGTAAGTATCATTTTTTATTATTTCAATTTAATTCACATTTATAATTAAAGAACATATTTAGTGTTATTAAAATCATGGCATCTCCGGTGTTATTTTTTGCCCATTATTAAATGTAAAAAAAATAAACAAGCGTTTGGACTTAAGGTGAATTGACACGTTGCACACCCAGTTTTGGCGTCTACAATTAAATATTGTCCAAATTATGAAATTGAGTTAGAATAATGTGTGATGATCGCTTTCTTGAAATATGCAAAATATTTGCATTTGCCGACAGCGATAATTGAAAAGCTACGCCATCTATGAAGCACCCTGATTTCTTCCACTTTTCCCTAAGCGTAAAGATTTAACTCTGTAGTTTACGCCAAAATGATAGGAATTACGCCTTGAACATGACCGGTATAAGTAACATATGATTTTTGAACTTTTTGGTACCGTTTTAGCGTTTTCAACGCTTAGGGAAAATTGAGGACATCAGGATGTCTTCATATATGGCGTTGTCTTTCTATAACGGTCGTCGGAAGTGCAAATATTTTGGAAACAATCATTTCAAAACTTGGTGAGCAACGTGTCTATCCAACTTAACTTAAGGGGTTACTAGTAGGTCAAGATTTTATATAAAAAATAACATAGAAGATAAGTTATCTTAATAAGTAGACATTAAATACAATTTAAATCAAGTTAAATAGGAAATGATAAAATGATGAAAATAATAATGAATGTATTTCAAGCAATATCAGATAGTAACATGTCAGAGGAAATCGCGCATATATACTTAAATATATTGTAATGAATTTAACCATATCACTGAGTAATTTTGTGGTTATATTGAAATTTTCGAACATGTTTTAAGAATTTAATAATTAAGTTATTCCACAATTATTTTAGGGTTTCTACCCCTTTGACATTTCGGACGGATCTGATTTAGTGATGAATTCATCAAGTTTTTATGTAACTTCGGTGTATTTCTCGAAGTCAGACGCTACAAACCATCAAGTGTCATTCATGACGTCTTCAACTGGTTCGCACGCCATCTGGAAAACACAAACGTTTGGAAGTGTATGGGTAAGAGACACATGCAATGATTACACTTTACTAACATAGTTGAGAAAAAAAGATCATTTAATAAGGATATTGCTCAATGTTAGCAAGCGCCGAGACATGTTTGGATAGCAACCTTAAGTACGCAGTCAATCTAAAATGCAAAAACACCATCCTTTAAAACAAACACAGTCATGTGAATATAACATGTTCAATTGAATTATGTGGAAAGAAATAATAAGTTTTGTGAAAATTAGTCAAAGTTGTTTTAACTTCCTCAAAAGATCAAAATTAATGCGAGTCCTAACGGAAGTTCACCAACGTCTTTTTAAACAGTTTCATATAATTATGTGTTTCCTGTAACTAAATATTCGCTTTTTGATTTGAAAAGTTTTAAATATTCATGTCAACAACAAACATTAATGTTGAGATCTTTGTGTTATGTTGTGCTCGTATCATCAAAACTAATGTAATTAAAGTTAGTTTTAAATAATACAATAAATGAAACTTCTGGTGAAAATCTACAGACACTTTTTAAGTTATGATAATTATTGACATTGTTATAAATAATAAAAAAAGTTTCCCCGAACGTTCAATCAGTTTCCCCTAAACTGCTATTAATACAGATGTTTTTATAGTCGAGTTATACGTGCATATATAATTACGTCATTATTGACAGTTTTATTTTAAACTGTTTCCCCGACCGTGAAGTCAGTTTTCCCTAGACTTACATTTGTACAGATGTATTTATAGTCGAGGTATACGTACATATTATATGATTATGTACATTATATGATCATAACCGTGTTTTTCTGTTTTTCATTATATTACTATAAAGCTGATTTAAGACAGTTATACAATGAAAAACTTATCAGAAATGACCACATCCAGAAGACAGCCTCCCCGCACAGCCAATGAGAAGACAGAAAAAGAAAGCATGGTTAATAAAACGATCAAATTCAAAATGGACACCTCAAACAAGTAACAAAAATCGAGAACTCGTACAGTTGCCGCCTTGGAACAGATTGGAAAATAATTTGCAACTAGGTGATTTAAACACATGAACTAAAAACTAGACTAAGTATAAATTGTCTTTGTGAAATAACTTCAACTCTCACAACAACTAAACATGGGGCATACAAAACAAAAAATAACAACAAATAAACAATAAGAGGCCTTTAAACTTTAAAAAGGTAAAGATCGTGTACTCAGTGGATTTACAGAGACCAGAGCATCCGGGACCGAGACAAAAGTAAGAAAGTGGTTATTAATAAATAGTTCGCAAACAGCTCTGAGTCAGTACAAATTGAAAAGTCGTGCTTATGTCTAACATCATGTAACACATGTTATTTAACAGAATTTAAATTTTATCGCCGCTGAAGGGTGGTGTATTAAAAGGGTTACATTTGCTTGTGAAATGTCTACTTATGTCATTTTCCCTTTGGTCTTCCGATAGCGACGTCTTTGCACAGGTAGTCAATGTACAGCTATACTGCACAACCGATCGAAATTGAATGCTTTAGTGACCTGTTCTCATGCGTTACCAGTTCTCGACAATCATTTAAATTTATGTGAAATACTGTTTATTGTGCATTCAAACCTTCGAAAATGTCACTTTCGGTTCGGTTGCAGACGCTTACATCAATTTCTATCAAAAGTGCAAAACAATGCTTTGTATAAAGGTAAGATTACAAGCAAAATGCTTACACATGTATAATTCTGTCTCTTTTCACTAATCCCAGTTTTAGTAAACATTTAACTTGCCATATTGTACAGAAAATAGATATTTCCTGCTCAAGTTTTTTACTGTAATGCTCTACATTTTGACCCGGTTTCTGACCACTAAAACATTACATACAAACTAATGAATGTGATAAAAGCCGTTTACTGTGGTACATAACCTTAATTAGACATGTGTTCTATTTATGTGTTGATGGTTTTCAGCTGGTAAAGACAGACTAGTACTTAGGTTCTATTCCCCAACTCCCATGGCGAATGCATACACAATGATTAAGGGGAGAGGTGTTTTTGTACATATAGCTGCAAAGATGCATGGGGTGCCTATATCAACATTAAGAGACAGGATTGACATTAGGATATCAATTGACACGACCAAGAAATAACTACAATAGACATTTTATTGCTTTAATGATGTGCAATATGAAAATTTAGAAAACATTGTTAAATAATAAAAAATAAAACTTGCTAAGACAACCTTTGTTGACCCTTGTCTGTGTTGCAGCCATGATAGACTCAATCATTAAACAGTATGGTAGAGCCTTTTGCATCGCTTAAACTAGCTTGGGAACAGGTTACGTCACTTTTGACACAATTTACATCACTGAGTGTAAACAAATCGCCACTGCTGTTGTTTTAAAAAGAACCAAAAGGAGATTTTCGGTTGAAGTTAAAAACAATGAAAAAAATGAAGATTTCTTTTAAAAAGAGTAAGTGATTGTGACATTATATTTCTTATCAGACGCTGTTGAATGCTTAGGTTAACGAGAACTGGTGACGCAAGGATATATACATGTATAAATATTAAACATTTCAATTCAAAATAAAATTTGAACAATGTTCAATCCTCATCAACTGACACTTGAAATTCAAAAACGTTCGTTAACCTTTTTTAAAGGTTCGACCGTGTGGATAATTTCGAAATAATTTCTGAAGTTTTCGATACAAATTGGATGTCTCAAAGTAGCAAACTAGTCTTGATGAATGTAACGGCTTTTAAACATGATATACATTTTTTATGTACAACTCGTTTCGATTTTATTTCTTAATTATTATTTAAGGTTAATACTATCACCGATCCCGGGTTTAAAGAAAATGAAGATAACACGTGCTATGCCAGAGTAGATCCTCATATGATGACAAGCGATGGAGTGTAAGTTTCTCTTTCCTGTAATATTTGATTTTCATTTCAAAGAACTTTAAACAGAAAAAATCAATCTCTTTACTTTGGCTAAGGCTAACATGTTGTGTTTTCCGAAGTTTTCTTATATTTCAACCACATATATAGAGGTTCATATTATCATATAAAAATTACATTTAAGAGCTTACTAACATGGCTAAAAGATGTAAACATTTAACATGTTTTATTGTAAAAAAAAAACTCATCACACATTAGACAAATAATGTGATACCTTTTTTCCTAGAGGACTTGATATTAAACAGTCTCAGACATTGAATGAAATAGTATTCTAATTAATATAAATGACATTCCCAAACAGTTTGTTTAACACCGTATAGTGGGTTATTTCTACGGGTGTAATATTTCCGCGTCTCTGCGGTCTTTGGATAAAATCGCAGAAATATATCCAGCAGAAAAAAAATCCAGCAAACATTTTAATCGCAAAGTATTATCTCATTTTTAAACTAAAAGTCCGAGATAATACGTTTAATTGACAATGACAATGACAAATATGACATATGAGATTGGCAACATAAAGTCTATATAAACATGAGTTCGAGTGTGAAAAATATCTCGAAATGTATGTTACCAAATAAATATAAAACAGCGTTAGCGAGATTCAGATTATCTTCCAATGAATTAGCTATTGATTCAGAAACAGGTCTACACGGAAATATTCCAGTAGAAAATAGAACGTGAACAAGTTGTCACATGAACTTACTAGAAAATGAATATCATTTTTTACTTGTATGTCCAAAATACTACTATCTTAGAAAACAATTTTTCAGTCCCTATTATTGTCACTGGCCAACA